>NW_026489622.1:0-22735 GCF_026875155.1 Cherax quadricarinatus
AGGGGATCCCCGGTCCCCTTTTCCCCCTACCTAGGAATACCCCTTGGGGGGAAAAAAAAAAAAAAAAAAAACCAAAAGGGAAAAAAGGAAGGGGCAAAAGGGGGGGGTTGGGGGGAGGAGGAGGAGGAAAAAAAAAGGGGGAGGAGGGGGAGGAGGGGGAGGAGGGGATGGGAACGGGGAGGGGGGGAAATTTTGGGTTCTCTGGGGGAAGTAGCCGACGGGTCAAATTTCCCCCAGCCCAAGACCCTCTTCCCACCCCAAGGAGCCCCCCTTAAAGGGTTGAAAAGGGACGGGGCATGAAATTGGGGGAGGGGGTAAATAGTTTTTGAGGCGTAAAATAGTCAAAAGGCCACGCCATTTAAACCCTAACCAAGGGCAAAGAAAATTTAATGTTCTTCTTTATATAAGTTTGGCAGTTGCGCGCTGTACCCACAATGGGGGAAAATTCAAACATTTTTTAAAATAAGTTTATTTTTCTCTGGGTCGGGTGCGACGGCTCCAAGAGCGGGGGAGAGACCCAATCGTCAAGAGGGTGGTCTTTTTCCTTAAGAGCCCGGGTCATGCTTGTTAGTGAAAAGTCTTTTTCCCCCTCCGACGGGGTGGCAGGCATGGGGGTTTTAACAGAAATGTATCTGCCTGCGCAGGTGGGGGGACGGGCGTGAATCAGGGTGATACGTGCTACGTGGTTATGTGCAGCGAGACGGCGGAGCATTAAATTGTATTTTGGGAAAGAGTGGGTATGGTGAAAGTTGAGGGGGAATTTGGGGAATTTTCCCCAGTACGCGGGTGTGATTATGGAAGTGGTTCTCATTTACGTCTCTTCCCGAGTACGCGAAGGGGTTTTTAAAATTTTTTTGCACAGGATTCTGCCTCCAGGTGGTGTTGTCTAATCGGGTGTAAGGAGGACCGGGTTGTTTTACGGCGGGGGGAGAATCAGCGTTTCTGTTGGCATTTCGTGAAAATTTAGGTATAGTACGTGCAGGTAAGCAGGGGGTTTTACGAATGGTAGACGGGGGGGGTTTGTGTACTTTGGGGGGGTTGAGTTTTGATGTGGGGGGGTTACATCTGTGTACAACGTCAGTGTGTTTTCGTAGCCGATTAATTTTTGTGCCAGGGCTATGAGCATGTTGAAGGTAATAGCAGAATCCCGGGGTTTTAGCGAGAAAATTCTTAGAACTAAGTGTCAAATCATTGGTTTAAAAGAGGGGAGATGGGAGAAAGATTTCCCGTCTGCATATAGAGCAAAAGTTAAAGGATTTTTAGATAAATTTGGGGTTTTTATGGGTAATCTAACGGGGTGGTCAGCTGTTTTAATTGGTGTAAATGTCTTGTGTTTGTGAATGTTGTATGTCTCCAATGTTGTATGTATGTCTCCAATGTGATGATGTCAAGAAGAGGCGAGGTGGCGTTTTGGGTTGCAAAATTATCTGGAGGGACAGTTGCAAGATTGTTATGTTGGGGGAAGTGGTAGGAGGGATGACATGGACAGTCTGCGGAGTAGAATCGCTGAATTACACAATGATAGATTTGATGCAATTAGGGTTAGGGCGGGGTTAGAGGATGTATTGTGGGGTGATAAGCCGTCTGGATTTGTTTTACGTAAATTTAGGGACCGACAGAGTGTAACTACCATTCTACAATTGGAGACAAGCCCTGGGGTGGGAGGGTATCCAGACGGTCGGGTCCTATCCAATACAGAAAGTATGAGTCTTTATGCAGATAGTTGGTTTAGGGAGGAAAGGATTTTGGAGGAGGGGGGTTCCTGGGAGGGTATTTTTGAAGGGTTCCATAGCATTTTAAGTGAGCAGGATAGAGTGGGGTTGGAGGTTGGTATAAGTGAGGTTGAGGTGGAAGAGGCAGTTTTCGGGATGAGTACCGGGAAAACACCAGGGATAGATGGTAAAACCAAATGTTTTTTAAATAGAGCACTTTGGGGGGTGTATTGGGCCCGTGCTTTGTTAGCTATTGGATCATATGTTAACTATGGGAAGTTGGGACATCGCAAAGTACGGGTGTCATAGTTTTGGTCCCAAAGAAGAGGGGAGAAGAAAAGTTGAGTGCTTACCGAGCAATATCTTTGTTTGTGCGCAGATTACAAGGTTTTTTGCGAAAATTTTGGGTAATAGACTGAAGAAGGTCATGGGGTCGGTGATACATGGGGGAAAATTTTGGGTATCCGGGGGAGGAGTATGCAGGTAGGTCATGGACGTATTCGGGATTTCCTTGAGGGTAGTAGTAAGGGAGGTATTCTAGGTCTGGATTGGGAGAAAGCTTATGATTATGTGGATAGGAATTTTTGATTGAGGTATGGTGAGAATGGGTTTTGGAGGGAGGGTGGTTGGATGGGTGAGGACATTGTATGAGAATGCATCGATGAGAGTACAGGTAAATGGTAGGTTGGGTTAGTTCAGTAAGCATGGGGAGGGGTTTAAGGCAGGGGTTTGTCCACTCTCCCAAATACTCTTTGCATGTAGCAGAATCCTTTCTATTTTCGGGTTTGAGGGTTGGGAAGGGGGAAGGATGGGGGAGAGGGAGGATTTGTGGGAATATTTTTGGTTATGTAGATGATACAACTGTTTTATTTAAATGAAATAGAAGATTTAAGTAAAGTGGGAAGGGTTATTGAGTTTTTTGGGGAATGCTACTGGGATGAGATTTAATAAGCAGAAATCACGGTTGCTGGAGGTAGGCACTTGGGTAGGAGGGACCTTGGGGGAGGAGTTTGGCTGGATAACTGTAGATAGGCTAAAGATTTGTGGGATTTTGTATTTGGCAGATGTACAGGAGAGCAGGAGGGTTAATTCAGAAATGATAATGGACAGAGCTTTGAGTAGGCTCAGGAGTCTAAGGGCCGGGGATGTAACCTTGCATCAAAGGGTTGTGGTGGTAAATACGCTGATTTATAGTAAGGTGTGGGGAGTGGCGGAAATTTACCCCTTAAGAAGTCAGGATATTATGGAATTACAAAGAAGAGCCTTAAGGAAATAAGTTAGACAGTCCTCGATGACTCACTGACTTTCTTGGGTTATCCTGGGTGGCTAACCCTCCGGGGTTAAAAATCCGAACGAAATCTTATCTTATTTTAAGGTATGTGTGGGGTTTTGGGAGGGCCTGGTTGGGCAAAGATGTGGTAAATGACTGGGGTTTAAGACAGGGAGGATTGGGATTGATGGCATTAGGGTCTAGGGTGAAGGCGCTATATGTGAAGCAGAGGTTATTCGGGCACGGGGGAAGGGGTCTTCGGGTGGGGGAGGTGATGGGGGATATCCGCAAATGGTGGGGTGGCAGGGACTTAGTGGAGTGTGAAGATATGTTGCGGTTTATGTTAAGTACGCAATGTTAAAAAACTCAAGGTAAAACGGTTAGTGGGAGTGGGTCGTCGTCAGGAATCAATGCAGGGATGGCAGTGTATCCCACATATGATTGGAGAGTGGGTATGGGTGGAATTTAGTAAATTAAGAATACCGGCAAGAGCGAGGGAATTAGTTATAGATTTCTTATGGGGACGATAGCACGATTTGGTTTCTAAGACGAATGGTTTGTGGGGAGAGGCGTCATGCGGTTTTTGTGGGGAAGTTGAAACGGCTTTTCATGTAGGATATTTTTGTTCTGCTTTGGAGGGGGTAAGATTGTGGTTGAAGAGGGTTTTTCTTTTTATTGGGGGGGGACAGATATCACCCCCCCCAGGGCTTTAATGTTAGATATGGGAGGGGTACCCAAAGAGGTGGGGAGGGCTATCAGATCGTAATAGTTGATTACTTGTATGTTTTTCTTGGGGGATGAGGGGGGTGGAGGGAAACATTAGGATAAAAGCATTGGCGGCGTGTTTTATAGGACAGCATGTAGGAACAAAAAAATTATGGGGGAAGGTGGGTAATTTGTTTTCCGGAGGGATATCGTGGACTTACTGTTGAACGTCTACTCTGGTGACGGGGTGAGAGGCAAGGGGTTGGTCTCTTCAGTGGTGTGCCCTCTTGGAGAGATTGGAAGCCTGATGAGGAAGGTTGATTGGTTTGCAAGGTGGTTGATGTGGGTAAAGTTTTTTTGCAGGGAGCCGTCGGGGGCTCCGGGGTATGTAGGCCTAATGAATTTGTAAAATCACAGAGTCAAAAGTTGTATATGATTTTCTGCTTTTTCTCTTATTGCTATAAGAACCATTTTATATAGGGGGTTTATATTTATATGTATATTGTGAGGATATGTTTTATATATTCGAATCTGATGATAGATTTATCCTTGTCATACGTCTCTTTTTTATCGTATAGAATGGGTACATTATGAACTATGTACGAAAATATATAAGTATTTGATGGGGTTTATATATACCCTTCATTTGTTTGCACAGAACTGCTTAATGCCTCAAATGACGTAGTGGAAGTTTTAGCAGTAAAGGTCGAGAACCAAAACCTAGTCATTGTGGTAGTCTACAAGCCTCCGGATGCAACATCTAAGCAATTCCAGGAACAGCTGTTAAAAATTGACCACTGTCTGGAAAATCTTCCAGCTCCTGCACCCAACATCTTGCTCCTGGGGGATTTCAACTTAAGGCACCTAAAATGGGAGGAATATAGCAAATAATATTTGTTGGGAGTAATAACACCCGAGGCAGCTCTGATGAAAACTCAACTCACACGAGCTTTAAATCTCTGCACAAATTCAATTTAAACCAGCAAATAATAGAGCCACTAGACTGGAGAATACACTAGACCTCATCTTCACTAACAATGATGATCTGATTAAAAAATGTCACCATATCAAAAACAATATACTCAGATCACAACATAATTGAGGTTCAGACATGTATGCGTTTGGGGCCCCAGACCGACAAAAGAGACTAGTCACGAGGGAGCATTCACCAAATTCAACTTCAATACAAAAACATAAAGTGGGACCAAGTAAACCAAGTCCCTAACCGAATAAGCTGGGAAGATATACTAAGCAAACCACAGACCCAAACTTATGCCCAGAACGATTAACTCGGTGGCACTCGATGTATGCACAAGGCTTATTCCTCTAAGAAAAAGGAGGAGTAGATGTAAAAATAGAAAGAGACAGGCGCTCCCTTTACAGGCGACGGAAAAGAATAACAGAGCGGCTAAAAGAGGTCAATATATCTGAAATGCGCAGGGAGGGCACTGGTCAGAGAAATAGCAAGCATCGAACTTTAAACTAAAAGAATCCTTTAGGGATCAGGAATCGCGGGAAAGAACTAAAAGCCATAATGAAATCGAAAGAAACCCAAAGTATTTCTTCTCCTATGCCAAAACAAAATCGAGAACAACGTCCGTATTGGGCCCCTACTTAAACAAGATGGGTCCTACACAGATGACAGCAAGGAAATGAGTGAGCTACTCAAGTCCCAATATGACTCAGTTTTTAGCAAGCCGCTAACCAGACTGAGAGCGAAGATCAAAATGAATTTTTTATGAGAGAGCCACAAAATTTGATTAACACAAGCCTATCCGATGTTACCTGACGCCAAATGACTTCAAACAGGCGATAATGACATGCCCATGCACTCTCCCAGGGCCAGACTCATGGAACTCTGTGTTTATCAAGAACTGCAAGAAGCCCCTATCACGAGCCTTTTCCATCCTATGGAGAGGGAGCATGGACACGGGGGTCGTCCCTCAGTTACTAAAAAAAAACAGACATAGCCCCATCCACAAAGGGGGCAGTAAGCAACAGCAAAGAACTACAGACCAATAGCACTAACATCCCCTATCATAAAAATCTTTGAAAGGGTCCTAAGAAGCAGATCACCACGCATCTAGAAACCCATCAGTTAACACAACCCAGGGCAACATGGGTTTAGAACAGGTCGCTCCTGTCTGTCTCAACTACTGGATCACTACGACAGGTCCTAAATGCACTAGAAGACAAAAAGAATGCAGATGTAATATATACAGACTTTGCAAAGCCTTCGACAAGTGTGACCATGGCGTTTAAAAAGCGCACAAAATGCGCGCTAAAGGAATAACAGGAAAAGTCGGTCGATGGATCTATAATTTCCTCACTAACAGAACACAGAGAGTAGTCGTCAACAGAGTAAAATCCGGGCAGCTACGGTGAAAGCTCTGTTCCACAAGGCACAGTACTAGCTCCCATCTTGTTCCTCATCCTCATATCCGACATAGACAAGGATGTCAGCTACAGCACCGTGTCTTCCTTTTCAGATGACACCCGAATCTGCATGAGTGTCTTTCCCTTGCAGACACTGCAAGGCTCCAGGCGGACATCAACCAAATCTTTCAGTGGGCTGCAGAAAACAATATGAAGTTCAACGATGAGAAAAATTTCAATTACTCAGATATGGTAAACATGAGGAAATTAAATCTTCATCAGATTACAAAACAAATTCTGGCCACAAAATAGAGCGAAACACCAACGTCAAAGACCTGGAGTGATTATGTCTGAGGATCTCACCTTCAAGGGCCATAACATTGTATCAATCGCATCTGCTAGAAAAATGACAGGATGGATAATGAGAACCTTCAAAACTAGGGAGGCCAAGCCCCTGATGACACTCTTCAGGTCACTTGTTTTATCTAGGCTGGAATATTGCTGCACTCTAACAGCACCTTTCAAGGCAGGTGAAATTGCCGACCTAGAAAATGTACAGAGAACTTTCACGGCGCGCATAACGGAGATAAAAACACCTCAATTACTGGGAGCGCTTGAGGTTTCTAAACTGTATTCCCTGGAACGCAGGAGGGAGAGATACATGATTATATACACCTGGAAAATCCTAGAGGGACTAGTACCGAACTTGCACACGAAAATCACTCACTACGAAAGCAAAAGACTTGGCAGACGATGCACCATCCCCCCAATGAAAAGCAGGGGTGTCACTAGCACGTTAAGAGACCATACAATAAGTGTCAGGGGCCCGAGACTGTTCAACTGCCTCCCAGCACACATAAGGGGGATTACCAACAGACCCCTGGGAGTCTTCAAGCTGGCACTGGACAAGCACCTAAAGTCAGTTCCTGATCAGCCCGGCTGTGGCTCGTACGTTGGTTTGCGTGCAGCCAGCAGCAACAGCCTGGTTGATCAGGCGCTGATCCACCAGGAGGCCTGGTCACAGACCGGGCCGCGGGGGCGTTGACCCCCGAGACTCTCTCCAGGTAAACTCCAGGAAGGTCATATTATATATTGAGTGTTAATCGGTAACATTAACTTTGTGTGTGTGTAGGTGTGTTTGTGGGAACCAATGTCTTAGGTATAGTTCTATCTTTGGATGTAATATTTTTTTAGTTTATTTGGCGAAAAGTCATTTAGCGCTTTATTTCTATGTATGATCCAGTTTGTTCTGTTTGAACAAGTGCACATACACGTATGTGTGTATATGCATGTGTATATGTATACATATATATATATATATATATATATATATATATATATATATAATATATATATATATATATATATATATATATATATATATATATATATATATATATATGTTTGTAGGACTCATTCCTACATGTTTTATAATGACTCCGACTGTTTGTTTGGAAGTCGGTTGGTTGGGTTATTTTAGTAGAATTTGTTATATCAATGTGTTACAATGTTTTTTGTGTGTACCTGACATTGTCTGCCACTTCTGTTTTGGATGTTATATATTTAGTTTATGTCTAGTTTTTTTTAGTGATAAGTCTTTTTGTGTTTTTTTTTGTTCTAGTATAATTCAGTCTGTGCTGTAAGAACATATGTGCACATACATGTATGTGTATATGTGCATGTGTATGTATATACATATATACATGATTATAGGACTTACTCCTACATGTTTTATAATAACTCCGACGTTCTGTTTTGTAGTCGGTATGTTTTTTTTTTTTCCGTAAACGGGTTGGGTTTCTTACGGTAGAATTTCGTTATATCAATATGTTAAAATGTTTTTTTTGTTTTTGGGGTTTTATTTGACATTTCTGTCAGGGTTTTTGGGTTTTGGGCAAATTTGCCCGGTTTGTATCATGTGTATGTTTTTTTTTTAAATTTAAAATAAAAAAAAAAAAAACCTTTTTTGTCCTTGAGTTGCACCAAAAATATTTCCGTACTCCCCCCCCCCCTTTCCCTCATAACACCCTTTTACCCTAAAATTTTCCCAAAATTTTTTTTGAAACCCTACCTCCCCCCCTGCCTTTTCCCTTTCCCCTTTCCCTTATAGAAACCTGCCCGGGGCGGGGTGGCTAAAGTCCCGCTTACACACACGGGGGGGCCCCCGGGTTCGTTTCCCCGGCGGGTGGGAACTTTCGAAACTTTTTCCCTTAAAACCTTTGTCCCTGTTCACCTAGCAGAAAATAGGTCCCTTTGGGTGTTAGTCACTGGTTGGGTCGCATCCTGGGGGAAAAATTTTAAGGCCCCCAAGGGGAAATAAGTTAAACAGCCCTTTCGATAAACGCCTGACTTTCTTGGGGTTATCCGGGGTGGCTAACCCCCCGGGGGTTAAAAAAACCAAAAGGGAAATCTTATCTTATCTTATCTTACCCCCGGCTTAGCGTGCCTTTTCCCCCCCCAATTCTAAACACAACCTCTCCCCTCCAAAAACCCCCCCAAAAATTTTTTTGGGCCCCACCATTCCCCAAAACCATACCCACCTCCTCACCCCCTCCGAGTCTTGCATTTAATTTTCCAAAACCGATTGAAACCAAAACCCAATTACCTTGCCAATAAAGATCTCTATAACCCCCTATGACCCAAAAACCCCCCCTAAAAAGCCCAGACTCCCAACCACTACACTTCCTTTCCCTAGATCCTATCAAAATTTTGGAGCATAACCCCCGCTGACAAACTATACTAAACCTCCCAACCCCCCCTCCCCACAACACCAAAAACCCCCCACGTCCCCAAAACACTTTACGTAACAAGCCCAACATACACCCCGCCCCCCCGGTTCCACACCCCCCCCCTAAAAAAACAAAATTTCCAATCTCTCCTTTTTTTTTTTTTTTTTTATACCCAACACTGGCCATTCCCCCCAAAGGGCCCGGGTGGCCCAAAAAAAAAAACCCTTTCACCATAAATTCACTCCATCACTGTTTTTCCAGAAGGGGTTTTAACACTACAGTTTTTAAACGGGCAACATTAAAAACCCTCCTTCAAAAAGTGCAGCACGGGAAAATTTCCCCCCTCTCCAGGACTCAAGTCGGGCCCCCTCCCGGGTTTTCCCTGAACCCCTTCTTAAATTTTTCTTTTTCTCACACTCCAAAAAAGCACTTTAAGTATTAAAAACCATTTTTCTCCATTCACTCCTATCAAACAAAGCTCACGCAAACCTGCTGGAAAAACCAAGCCCCTCGCACACAAAAAAACCCCCTTTTCCCCCCCCCTTCCCAAACCCTTTTCCCAGGCCGACCCCCCACCCCCCCCTTCCTTTTCCCCTACAACTGATACACTCTTTTAAGTTAAATTTTGTTTCGCTCCCTTCTCCCCCACATGTCCCCCAACCACCTCAACAACCCCCCTCGCCCTCTGGAAAAACAGTTTTGGTAATCCCGCACCTCCCCTAACTTACAAAATAGGGGGGGGGGGGGGGGGAAAACTCTGCATTATATTCACACCACAAAATTTTCTTTCAGACATGACATCTCCACTGCCTCCAGCCTTCTCCTCGCTGCAACATTCATCACCCATGCTTCCACCCATATAAGAGCGTTGGTAAAACTATCTCCCCATACATTCCCCTCTTTGCCTCCAAGGACAAAGTTCTTTGTCTCCACAGACTCCTAAGTGCACCACTCACCCTTTTCCCCTCATCAATTCTATATTCACCTCATCTTTCATAGACCCATCCGCTGACACTCCACTCCCAAATATCTGAATACATTCACCTCCTCCATACCTCTCCCCCTCCAATCTGATATCCAATCTTTCATCACCTAATCTTTTTGTTATCCTCATAACCTTACTCTTCCTGTATTCACTTTCAATTTTCTTCTTTTGGCACACCTTACCAAATTCATCCACCAATCTCTGCAACTTCTCTTCAGAATCCCCCCAAGAGCACAGTGTCATCAGCAAAGAGCAACTGTGACAACTCCCACTTTATATGTGTGATTCTTTATCTTTTAACTCCACGCCCTCTTGCCAAGCCCCCTCGCATTTACTTCTCTTACAACCCCATCTATAAATATAATTAAAACAACCACGGTGACATCACACATCCTTGTCTAATTCCTACTTTTTCTGGAAATAATTTCCCTCTTTCCTACATACTCTAACTTGAGCCTCACTAAACCTCGAAAAACTCTTCACGCTTTTTAGTAACCTACCTCCTACACCATACACCTGCAAATCTGCCACATTGCCCCCCTATCCACCCTATCATACGCCTTTTCCAAATCCATAAATGCCACAAAGACCTCTTTAAACCTTATCTAAATACTGTTCCCCTTATATGTTTCACTGTAAACACCTGGTCCACACACCCCCTTTCCTTTCCTAACCTCCTTGTTCATCTGCTATCCCTATTCTCCGTCTTACTCTTAATTCTTTCAATAATAACTCACCATACCTTTTCAGGGATACTCAACAGACTTATCCCCTATAATTTTTGCACTCTCTTTTATCCCCTTTGCCTTTATACAAAGGAACTATGCATGCTCTCTGCCAATCCCTAGGTACCTTACCCTCTTCCATACATTTATAATAATTGCACCAACCACTCCAAAACAAAATCCCCACCTGCTTTTAACATTTCTATCTTCATCTCATCAATCCCGGCTGCCTTACCCCCTTTCATTTTAAACCCACTGCCTCACGAACTTCCCCCACACTCACAGCGGCTCTTCCTCACTCCTACAAGATTTTGTTTTCCCCCTTGCCCTATACAAAGAAATCACAGCTTCCCTATCTTCATCAACATTTAACAATTCCTCAAAATATTCCCTCCATCTTCCCAATACCTCTAACTCTCCATTTAATAACTCTCCTCTCCTATTTTTAACTGACAAATCCATTTGTTCTCTAGGCTTTCTTAACTTGTTAATCTCACTCCAAAACTTTTACTTATTTTCAACAAATTTGTTGATAACATCTCACCCACTTCTCTCATTTGCTCTCTTTTTACATTGCTTCACCACTCTCTTAACCTCTCTCTTTTTTCTCCATATACTCTTCCCTCCTTGCATCACTTCTACTTTGTAAAAACTTCTCATATGCTAACTTTTTCTCCCTTACTACTCTCCCACATCATCATTCCACCAATCGCTCCTCTTCCCTCCCGCACCCACTTTCCTGTAACCACAAACTTCTGCTGAACACTCTAACACTACATTTTTAAACCTACCCCATACCTCTTCGACCCCATTGCCTATGCTCTCATTAGCCCATCTATCCTCCAATAGCTGTTATATCTTACCTAAACTGCCTCCTCTTTTAGTTTATAAACCTTCACCTCTCTCTTCCCTGATGCTTCTATTCTCCTTGTATCCCATCTACCTTTTACTCTCAGTGTAGCTACAACTAGAAAGTGATCTGATATATCTGTGGCCCCTCTATAAACATGTACATCCTGAAGTCTACTCAACAGTCTTTTATCTACCAATACATAATTCCAACAAGCTACTGTCATTTCGCCCTACATCATATCTTGTATACTTATTTATCCTCTTTTTCTTAAAATATGTATTACCTATAACTAAACCCCTTTCTATACAAAGTTCAATCAAAGGGCTCCCATTATCATTTACACCTGGCACCCCAAACACTACTACCACACCCTCTCTAAAAGTTTCTCCTACTTTAGCAAATTTAGGTCCCCTACCACAATTACTCTCTCACTTGGTTCAAAGGCTCCTATACATTCACTTAACATCTCCCAAAATCTCTCTCTCCTCTGCATTCCTCTCTTCTCCAGGTGCATACAACGCTTATTATGACCCAACTTCTCGCATCCAACCTTTACTTTAATCCACATAATTCTTGAATTTTCACATTCATATTCTCTTTTCCCCTCCTTCCATAACTGATCATTCAACATTACTGCTACCCCTTCCTTTGCTCTAACTCTCTCAGATACTCCAGATTTAATCCCATTTATTTCCCCCCACCGAAACCTCCCCTACCCCCTTCAGCTTTGTTTCGCTTAGGGCCAGGACATCCAACTTCTTTTCATTCATAACATCAGCAGTCATCTGTTTCTTTGTCATCCGCACTAACATCCACGCACATTTAAGCATCCCAGTTTTATAAAGTTTTTCTTCTTCTCTTTTTTAGTAAATGTCTACAGGAGAAGGGGTTACTAGCCCATTGCTCCCGGCATTTAGTCGCCTCATACGACACGCATGGCTTATGGAGGAAGATTCTTTTCCACTTCCCATGGACAATAGAAGAAATAAAGAGGAACAAGAGCTATTTAGAAAAAGGAGAAAAACCTAGATGTATGTATATATATATGCATGTGTGTCTGTGAAGTGTGACCAAAATGTAAGTAGGAGTAGCAAGATATCCCTGTTATCTAGCGTGTTTATGAGACAGAAAAAGAAACCAGCAATCCTACCATCATGCAAAACAGTTACAGGTTTCTGTTTCACAGTCATCTGGCAGGACGGTAGTACTTCCCTGGGTGGTTGCTGTCTACCAACCTACTACCTACCTATTACAGTGACTAAAGGTAAACCCCTTAAATAGTACATCAAAAATTCTCTCACAAAGTTCTCCTTAACTCGTGCGTTGTTTCCTCGCCCAGCTGCCGGTGAGGGTGGACGTTTGCTACTCCTCTCTGACAGGCGCAAGTGCTAGCCAGGCTGTCACAATGGTGGTTGGGGTGCGACGCAGAATTAACACTGTCGGCATAGAATTACTGAGAGGTACAATTAATCAAGATTCGGCGTTGACGTTGTTGCCTCTGATTATTCGAGAGACATATGGGATTGAGGATTGCGACCTTTACGGTGTAGCCTTAAATGGAAACTACCGAATGTTCGTGAAACTGCTGTCATCACACGTGTATGAGGATCTACTTGCTCAATATCAGGATGTTGCTATCGAGGTTAACGAGGGCATCCTGGTAAAGATGGTCGATGTTTCGAGTCAATTTACGTATGTAAAGTTACGTAATGTGCCTTTCGAGGCAAATGAAGCTGACCTACGTAGTGTTTCGGGAAGTTTGGGAACTGTACCTAGCTCAAAAAGGGCAAGTGGGGGCGGGGGTTTATTGGTTACCAAAAGTATTTTAGCCTAAAATGACTCTAGGCAACCATCCCTTTCGTTTGTTTTTAAAGGGGAATTTTGGGACACAAATACCGTAATTTTCGCGGGCCCAACGTAAAATTTGAATGTTTTGGGGTTATGAAAATGGGTGAGGTTGGCGGAGGACGGCCAGGAATACCAAGGAGTGCTTTACGGGGCAGGACCACATGAAAACAAAAAACCGCCAGGTGGCTGGGCGGGTCGTTGTGGATGAGGGGGGAGGAAAGCCGTGAGTGGGCAGGGGGTGCAGGCAAAATTGAGTGGTCGCAGAGGATGTGATGCACAGGGGGACAAGGACGTACCGAATGACGAAAAAATTGATGAGTGTTTGGGAGACTTTTTTGCAGGGGAGTTCCCTAATGGGAAAAACCCCTTACAGAGAAACGAGGGGAGACCAGGTACGGGGAAAAGGGGGAAAAGAAAAGCGGGTCTGAAAAAGGGTTTAAATGTCGCTTGGCCAAAGTATAGAAGGGGAAGGGTGATAGAGGTGGGGGTGCACAATGGGGAAGGCGAGACAGAAAAGGGGAAGAAATGTCGAGGAAGCGGCAGCTGTCCGTCTGACTCGGATGACGTCCTCACTCCACAAAAAGACCGGGGAAAAAGGTGGGGATTAAAGGGTGTGTTAGAGGCACAGAGAAAAAAAAAACCCCCCAGAAAGGGGGTTAGGATTGGAGGGGATGGGTGAGTGCCAAGGACGTTTATGGGGCTACGGGGACAGGGGGAAAAATGGGGTGGGAAAAGGGGGTGGAAAACGTAAGCAGGCCTAAGGTTATGACAATTAATTTAAATGGTTTATGTAAGGTGGAATGTGTAGGGTTGCGAGGACGGTTTATCTTTACAAGGTAGATGTTCCCTTTTATACAAGAGAAAACTTAAAAATAGGAAAATTGGGGGTGAGGGAATAGGCTTTTGTAACTCCAACACACGTTTAAAAAGGGGGAGTGGGGTGTTTTAATTCGTGAGGAAACCCCCATTTTTTTTGCAAAGGTTTAGGGGGGGGGGGTGGGGGAAGAATAATGAGAGGGGAACGGGTGGTGGATGCGTGAACGCGTGTTGTTTTTTGGGAGTGTATGCCCGGGCGAAACGAGGGGGGAAAATCGGCATTTGAAGGGATGATCGGGTTTTATTTCTTGAGAGCGCTGCCCGGGGTTGCATTGTTTGGGGGGAGTTTGGAATTGCATAATCGGGATTTGATGTGATGCCAGCGGGGCGGGATATTTTTTCAAACGTGTTGCGAGACCTTGTAAGATTTTGGGGGTACAATCTTTTTTGGGTGGAATAGGTGAAGTGAAACATACGATTAAGGAGGAATACGAGCAACGGATGGGATCTATTAACGCAAGGGGGGTTTCAGTAGTCTTTTAAAAACCACTATAAAGCAATTTTTTTCGATAAAGGGGCAGTGGTGGGGGGGGTAGCAGGGGACTCGTTAGGAAAGGGTTTTGAAAGCTCTGGAAATTAAACACCGACTCCTTGGGGATGAGAATGGAGGAGGGGTTTGTTTCGCTGTGGAGAAGCTAAGTGAGGAGGCAAAAAGGGTTGAAAATGTTTTACGTTGGTGGGACGGGGGCCCAAAGGGGGGATTCGTATTTTTACGTGGGGGGGGGAACGTTAAAGGGACTGAAGTAGGGATTAACAATTTTTTGGAAATAAATGGGAAACTACTGAACAAGGAGTAGTGGGAGGGGTATCCAAACAGGGAAAATAGATACTAAAGGGCGGGATAAGAGAGGTGCAGGGGAAAAATTTCATGGGGGTGCGGGTGCAGGCGGGTGTGGAGGAAGTGCTTTGGGGGAAAAGCCATGGGCATGTGGGGGTTGAGGAGACAACACAGAGAGGACAGCGACCACAATAAAAGATTTGGAAGTGCACACTGGGGGAAAAGGGTTTAGGGGGGCGGGTTTTAAAAACAACGGGGGGATGAGTATGTTCGGGGATGCGTGGTATGGTTTATTAAAAAAGTAAAAGTTAAAGGGGGGGATTTGATGGGGGTGTGCTGTAGAGCCGTAGCTCTGGGAAAAGGACGGGGAAGTTTTGGGTGGTGAGATTTGAAGAGGGGGAGATATGGAGGCGCTTGTAGACATGTGCAGAGGCAAAGCACCAGGGATTGATGGCTACCAAATGAATTTTACTTAAAACATTGGACTGTTTTAAGGGGTTTTTTTTAACGCTGTTCAAAAGAAGAAAGATGGGGGAGAATTGGGGGAGAAGCAAAAATACAGGGTCGTAGGCTTGTGCCCAAGGGGAAGGGGCAAGTACACTTAAAGGGTACGGGCGATTTCCTCATGTGTGCGGACATAAATTGTTTGTGAAGATTTTGGGGAATAGGTTAAAATGTGTATGGGGGGGTAGTTTTCAAAAGGGCCAAAATAGGGGTTTCCAGGACGGTCGATGGCTTGGGGGGACGGAATTCTAAAGGAGTTTTTTTTGAAGTTTGAGGGGGACGCAGGGAAAGGGGGGGTATGGGCGATTGACTGGCAGGGGGCTTAGACAGGTGGGAAAAGGGAGGGTTTAAGACGATCCTTACAAAAAAAGGTTTTGGGGTGAATTGTGGGGGGGTTGAAACGTTGTATAAAGGGCAAAGCGAGAATTCAGATCAAGGGCGGTGGGAGGTGGTGAAAATGGATGGGGCTTGGGCAGGGGTTTCCCGCATCACAGTTAATTTTCATGTGTGCAAGATCCATTTTATAGGTTTTGGTTGAGACCAAGTGTGTGGTGGGGGGGGGTCGAGGGGGGGTGATTAGGGGATCATGTGGAGGTTACTGGAACACACACTCCTATCCGGGAAGGAACAAATTGAGAGAGTTGGGGGGGTGGTTGGGATGTTTGGAGGGGCGACAGGGGAGACGGGAAACGTTTTGAAAACAAAAAAAACATGGGGCTAGGGGGAAATGAGAGGGGGCAGATTGTTGGCTGGGGGGGGGGGGGGTGGGGAAGGCAGGGAAGGGGGTTATTAATATGTGGGATTTTTGTATAGAGCGACCAACGGAGGCTAGGGGGCGAATTCGTTGAAATGGTGGAACGCGGGAACAACGGTTGGGGATTTACGGCCTTTTCACTTACATTGTTGCACGGGCGATTGTTATTAACGTATTGCTGTACAGTAAGGGAGGTAGTAGCAGCATTTTTTTTCCCTTGCGGGCTGAGATTACTCGTATCCTTAGAATGTTTTTTTGGTTCATATGGGGGCTCAGGATGTGAAAGGTGAAGAGGGGCGGTGACTTTGCCGGTGAGGGGAAGGGGGGTTTAGGGTTTTTGGACCTGGGGGAAAGGGGGGTGAAATGCATTTTTGTCAGGGGGGAGTGGAAAAGATTTGGGGGCAAGGGGACAGCAGCAAAGGGTTACTGATATTTTGAGGGGAATGTATGGGGGGGAATGGAGGGAGTGTGAGATTTTGTTAGGGGACTTTTGTGGCGCGCGAGCCAGACAAATTAAAGGTAGGGATTTATATCGAATATTGAGGGGGAGAGGAGACGGCCCCCCGTTAGGGGCTGTTCCCGATGTATGCATGGGTGCTAAATGGAGTCTGTTCGGTAAACTAAAACTAGGGGCCCCGGGTGCAGAGATCATGTTTAAAAAATTTTTACACGGGTTTTTGCCACTGGGTCAGTCCTCAGAAACAGATGTGTGGGGGGAGGGGGTTGGGTGGGTTTTTGTGGGGGGTTGGAAACAGCCTACACGTTAACTTTTGCGATTATTTGGGATGTGAGGGAATGGCTGGGGAAAATGGGCAGGGAAGGAGGAACTGGGGGGTTTAGTTTGAGAGCGCTGAGCTTGAATAGGGGGGGGGGGGGGAGAAATTGGGACAGGGAGTAGCTTTTAACGTGGTATTTTGTGTACAATCGTGGGAATGAGAGGGGTGGTAAGGGGACGAGGAAAAAAGTTTTAGCGAGATTTTTTTGAGGACAAGAATAGGAATTGGGGAAAATTTTTGGGGGGAATGGGAGGGGGCTTTCACGAGGGTTACAGGTCCATAACTTTGGGGAGGCTAAGTGGAGGGGGGGGGGAAGTGGGTTTAGATTGTTGTTAAAGCATTAGATAAAAAAAAGGGGGGTACCAAACGGCTTGCCCAAAGAAAATGTTTTTGGTGTCATTCGGGGTGAAGGGGTAAGTGCAAAGAGAACGATTTGTGTAATTGGGATGTGCATGGGATGGAGTTCACGTTTTTTAGTAGTTATTTAATATTGTAATTTTTGCCTTCTGCTGAAGGCTACGAGTAGCGTAAAAAAGTACAAGTCTGAGAATGCTGCATGGGGCAGCAATAAGATTGATTTTCTCCCATTGTAAACAATTCATTTCAAAGTAATATATAATATACATAAATAAAATTAAAAAAATTAGGACAGGGGAGCTGGCTTTTCCCTACGTAGATGTTATTGTTTTCAATAATATTTTTAAGTTTAAAATTTAGTTTGGTTAGTTTATAAGTTAAATAAACAACGGTGAAATGCTGTACATTTTGGTGAGCTGGGGTAAATAGGGGGGGGGGTTATACTGCTTGCATTTTTGCGGCATGAATTATTGTGTGGGGGATATTGAAATTAGCAGTCGTCATTCCCTGCTCAGACGCTGTGCTGAGCAGTCGTCAGCTGTCTCTCCTCAGTCCCGACACCTGGTGGAGGAGCTTTGAGACGACAACAACAATGGCGACGGGTTTTCGAAGAAGAGTTAATACTGTGTGTATTGACCTTATAAAGGGCAACGATCCCCAGCGCATCGGTTAATGTGTTGGTGCCGATGATCTCTGCAAATGTATTGGTATCCCAGCGGTGAATCCCTGTGTGGCGTTGCCTAAATGGACTATCACGGATATTCTTTCAAGTTTTGGGGATACCAAGACCTACGAGCAGATTGTCAACCAGTATCAGGATGTTAGCAAGCAAGTCACCCAGCAGTCACAGTTAAGTTGCATGACGTTTCACATTATTTACCCCATGGGTACGTGAATGCGAAACGTGCCTTTTGAGGCTAACGAAGTTGACATACGTGACGCCTTCAATACTATGGGAACGATTCACCGGTTACTATGTGTCGGTGGTTGATGGCCAATTTGCGGGTTTTTTACAAAAGGGTCTTTCCCCGTTAAAATGTCCCTGGCCCAACCAATCCCTTCGTACATAAACATAGAGGAGTTCCATACCCAGGTGTATGTTACGTATCCTGGCCCAGAGACGAATTTGGTCGCTTTGCGGAGATTGGCCCAATTGCTGCACAATGCTTTTAAGCGCCAGCCGCCCTCGGGACGTGGTCATCGTCCGGATGGTGAGGCTCCTCGTCGGAATCTGGCAGTGAAAGTAATCGAGGACTTACCGCGCCTGAAATCGTGGAGTGTGAGGTGGATCGGGCCTGCTCGGGGAAAGGTCATCCTGCGTGACTCTACCTGGTATGGTCAACCACGAAGTGGTAGAACATGGTGGACGTGGAGCCCTCAAGCAAGAGAGGATGCTGCATGGACCGCAACATTGTATCGACATTGAGTGACCTTTTAGCTTCGCAGGAGTATGATTCTGTGCCGTGTGTCCCTTTTGCATTGGAGTGTTCAGATGAGGAGAGAACACAGTTAAAGGACGTCGATCAGTTAATTAACGTAAGTGAGGTAGAAGGTCCGAGAGTTCATCTGTTGTGGTAGAAGTTCACAAGGAGAACATTACAGGTCCTGATAAAGTTGAGGATGCTGTTTCTAGGAAGTGTGGGGCTACCCGCCCGACTCCGACAAATGTTTTGACCCTGGACAGCACTCGGGGAAGAAGACGTGGTCGGAAGTCACGGGTGGGGCGTCGCGTGGGTTCCAGGACAGCGAGTATATAACAGAGAATGTACAAGGTAAAGGTGCGCCTTGGGCGTTAGTCAACGTAAAGGGAAAAAGGGTGTGGTGGTCCTCGGGGAAAAGCCACCGTTAGCAAAGTTAGGTGTATAACCATAAATGTTAAGGTATGAAGAATAACAGAAGGCAAGTACAGGTTCATGGTGGTTGAAATCGCTTTGCAGTAGATGTTAGTTTCGTGCAAAAACATAACCATAAAGTTGGAAGTTCGTTTGCGATAGATGGTTATGATGTTTATATGGCTCACTCGAGTCGTTTGAAAGGTGGTGTGGCTGTGTAATAAAAGCGACCAGCCCGTTCGTGATGAAACATTGGGAGGAAGGGGGGGGGTCGGTGGTAGCCGTCATAGGTGAGTGGGGTACTCAACGGGTTGGTTTTGTAGGAGTATATGGGCCAGCTGAACATGATGTTAATATTAAAAATATTTTTGTCAACGACGTTTTGTGTACTATTTGAGATTCTCTCCCTGATATAACAGTAGTTGGTGGGGGACTGGAACTGTGTGTGCGCCTTTAAAGACGTAAAACCCGAGGGGAGCGGGTTATTGTTCGATTTTTTTGGGGTGATTTGTTGTCTGGGCTGGGGTTGGTGGATGTAATTTGGAAGCAGTGACTTAGGGATTGAGCACACTTTCGTGCATAAGGACTATGCTGCGCGCTTAGACAGGGTTTTATGTGTCTCGGCGCGTAGTTTGTAACCAAAGTGCGTGTGTAGATGTGTATTTCTCCGACCATCGAGGTGTTCTGTAGAGTTTCGACTGGAAGAGGTCCCCCGACTCGTTTTAAAGGATTTAGAAGTTAAATACTCGTTTACTTCAAAGTGGAGGAAGATAAGACACTCTTCACGCACTTATGGACGTCTATGGGAGTAGACTCCTTGGAAGGTAGTGATTTAGTGCGACAATGGGACGAGGTTATGAAGCCTCGCATTAAGGATTTTTATGTACATGGGGTAAGGAGGCCTCACGATTGGAGTTGGATTTTTGAGGTCCCTGGAGGGTTCTTTACAGCACTGTTTTGCGCAAGGGGGAGGTATCTGGAATTTACCTGTGGACGAGATTAACAATCTAAAGGAACCCCATCCAGACGCTGAAAATACGGTTTTTGATGGGGCGCGTATTTCGAGTGGGTCGAGGGGGGGCTGTGTGGGGGTGATAAGCCGTCCGCTTGTGTCTTACGTAGTCAGACACAAAGGGGAAGGCGACTGAAATCGTGAGTTTAGTGGTGCAGGATGGCGTAGAAGGGTATAGTGGGGTTTAGGTTGTAACAACAACTGAAGGAATAAGCTATTATGTTGATAAATGGTTTAATATCAAAATGCTAAATAAGAAGTAAGTGTGGATTGCAATACGGGAATTGGGGCAGAATGTACGTGCGAGTTGAATGATAAATGATCGCTTTCTCATGGTGGGCCCATACTGAAGCTGGGGGTGTGGGAGGCTTTGCAGGAATGTGCAAGGGTAAGGGGCCAGGTATTGATGGCATTCCATGTGAATTTTATATTCAACATTGGGAGGTATACGGACTTTTCTGGTACGTTTACTCAATGCGATGAAGGAAGGGGGTCGTTTAGGTATGTCTCGAGTACGGCGGTTTTGGGGTTAGTTAAAAAATTGACATACCCGTATCACTTAAGGATTACCGACCAATAATTCACTAATGTGTAGCGTTTTTAAATTATATGCAAAAATTTTAATGAATAGGATTAAGAAAGTGTTTGACAAGGTATACTAAGGGTCAGTTTGGCGTGCCAGGTAGACAATGTATGATGGTCATGGGAATATCAGGGAGTGTTTTTCGAGGAATGCGGAACGAGGGGCGGGGGTGGTGTTTTTGGGTTTAGACTGGCAAGCTGCTTTTGATAGTGTTTGAAAGGGATGAGCTGTGGAAGTTATGAGATGGCAGGGTTTGGTAATGGATCATCATGTGGGCTCGCTCTTTGTATATGGTGCTGGGTTTAGAGTACAAATTAATGGGAAGTTAGGAGACTTTGTCAAATTTAATAAGGCATTCGACAGGGGGTGCCCTATGTCTCAAATGCTCTTTTCTTGCATGCAGGACCCTTTTTATTGGACAGTTTGTGGGCGGGGTGTAGATTCGTCGAGGGGTTCGGGTAGTAATCGACCTGCAATTGTAGGTTATGTAGTTTATACAACTGTCCTAGTACGTACGAGGGAGCAGTTGAGTTGTGTAGGAAGATTTGTAGATATATTTTTGAGCAACAGGGAATGCGAGTTAACAAAGGAAAAATCAAGTTTATGAAGTTGGGAGATTGGGCGAGGGAGGAGGTAGGTATAGGACGTGGACGGTGGTTGACTGTGTTACTATATGTGGTATACCCGTTATGAGAGAGGTTGATGAGACGAGGGGATGTAATTCGGGAAGGGTGGTAAATAATGTTTTAAGGCGTTTAAATAGTCTAAGGCCACGGCATTTAACTTACTACCAGCGAGCGATAGTAATTTAAAGTTCTTCTTTATAGTAAAGTTTGGCACGTTGCTGCGCTGTATCCATAATAAAGGGGGGTATCAAACATCTTTTAAATAGAGTTTATAGATTTTTGTGGGGTTCAGGGTGCGATGGCTCACAAGAGCGGTGGTAGAGAACCAATGCGTCAAGGAGGGTTAGGTTTTTGTTCCTTTAAGAGACCGAGTCTTGCTTGTTATGTGAAACGTCGTTTCTCCGATGGGGGAAGGCATTTGGTGGTTTAACAGAAATGTATCGTGATCTGCGCAGGTGGTGGACACGGGCAGACGAAAACAAGTGCGATACGATGCTACGTGTGTTAATGTGCATGCGAGACGTGCGGAGCGTTAAATTGGTTACTTTGGAAAGAGTGGGTATGGTTGGGAAAGTTGAGGTGAGAGTGAAGGAATGTTCCCCATGTACGCGTGGTGTGATATATGGAAGCGGGTTCATCAGTTACATCTCCTTCCCCGAGTATTTCGAAGTGGTTTTTTAAATTTTTGCACGGGATTTGCCCTCCCAAAGGGGGTGTTGTCTAATTTGGCGTGTAGAGGGTTTACCGGAGTTGTTCAGCGTGCGGGGAGGCGAAACAGCGTTTCACGTTGTGTATTTCTGTGAAAATTTAGGTATTGTACGTGCGTGGTTAAGCAGAGTTTTACGAATGGTAGGGGGGGGGGAGGTTTGTCGGTACTTAGGGTGTTGAGTTTTGATGTGGGTGGGGTTGACATCTGTGTACAACGTGCTGTGTCGTATGTCGTAGCCGATTATATTTGTGTCATGGGCTATGAGACATGTTGAAGGTAATAGCAGAATCCTGGTTTTAGCGGGAACAATTTGATGAAAATCCTCGTAACTCCGTTAACAGCCACACCATAAAGCTCTTCATTGGGTATCCCATACACATCACGAATAATCGTAGGGAGTAGCACCTGCATGGTGGAACTGCTTAGGGCCCCACGTACTAATTCCACACAGACAGTATTCACCCTGCGTCCATGTCTGTCCGCCATTTTGATTGCTCAAAACAGGTAAACTGCGCAGAAAATCAACTGAAACGGGAGCGCCTGCGCAGCAAGTCCACTCAGCCCGGAAGCAAAGAGGACAAAGACTTTTGTCTATTGTCTATTTGTTGGTTTTAAATAAAATATATAAAAAAAAAAAAAGTTACAAAAATTTATGTTTGATCACTGCTGTGATCAATACATGTGCGAATGATGTGGGTTTTATAGAAGTTTTTTTTTTTTTTATA
>NW_026489629.1:0-12221 GCF_026875155.1 Cherax quadricarinatus
TCCATTTAATAACTCTCCCCCCTTTTTTTTAACTGAAAAACCCATTTGTTCTCTGGGCTTTTTTAACTTTTTAATCTCACTCCAAAATTTTTTTTCTTATTTTCAACAAAATTTTGTTAAATAACATCTCCCCCACTCTCTCATTTGCTCTTTTTTCCCATTGTTTCACCACTCTCTTAACTTCTCTCTTTTTCTCCATATACTCTTCCCCTCCTTGCATCACTTCTACTTTGTAAAAACTTTCATATGCTAACTTTTTCCCCCTTTATACTCTCTTTACATCATCATTCCACCAATCGCTCCCTTCCCTCCTGCACCCATTTTTCCTGTAACCACAAACTTCTGCTGAACACTCTAACACTACATTTTTAAACCTACCCCATACCTCTTTCGACCCCATTGCCTATGCTCTCATTAGCCCATCTATCCTCCAATAGCTGTTTATATCTTACCCTAACTGCCTCCTCTTTTAGTTTATAAACCTTCACCTCTCTCTTCCCGATGCTTCTATTCTCCTTGTATCCCATCTACCTTTTACTCTCAGTGTAGCTACAACTAAAAGTGATCTGATATATCTGTGGCCCCTCTATAAACATGTACATCCTGAAGTCTACTCAACAGTTTTTTATCTACCAATACATAATCCAACAAACTACTGTCATTTTCGCCCTACATCATATCGTGTATACTTATTTATCCTCTTTTTTTTAAAATATGTATTACCTATAACTAAACCCCTTTCTATACAAAGTTCAATCAAAGGGCCCCCATTATCATTACACCACCTGGCACCCCAAACTTACCTACCACACCCTCTCTAAAAGTTTCTCCTACTTAGCATTCAAGTCCCCTACCACAATTACTCTCTCACTTGGTTCAAAGGCTCCTATACATTCACTTAACATCTCCCAAAATCTCTCTCTCTCCTCTGCATTCCTCTCTTCTCCAGGTGCATACACGCTATTATGACCCACTTCTCGCATCCAACCTTTACTTTAATCCACATAATTCTTGAATTACACATTCATATTCTCTTTTCTCCTTCCATAACTATCATTTAACATTACTGCTACCCCTTCCTTTGCTCTAACTCTCTCAGATACTCCAGATTTAATCCCATTTATTTCCCCCCACTGAAACTCTCCTACCCCTTCAGCTTGTTTCGCTAGGGCCAGGACATCCAACTTCTTTCATTCAAAACATCAGCAAACATCTGTTTCTTTTCATCCGCACTACATCCCGCCATTTAAGCAACCCAGTTTTATAAGTTGTTTCTTCTTCTCTTTTTTAAGTAATTGTATACAGGAAAGGGTTACCAGCCCCTTGCTCCCAATTTTAGTCGCCTCATACGACACGCATGGGTTACGGAGGAAAGATTCTTTTCCCCTTCCCCATGGACAATAGAAGAAATAAAAAGAACAAGAGCTTTTTAAAAAAGGGAAAAACCTAGATGTATGTATATATATATATGCATGTGCGTGTCTGTGAAGTGTGACCAAAGTGTAAGAGGAGTAGCAAGAAAATCCCTGTTATCTTAGCGTTTTTTATGAGACAAAAGAGAAACCAGCAATCCTACCATCATGCAAAACAGTTACGGGTTTTTGTTTCACAGTCATCTGGCAGGACGTATACTTCCCTGGTGGTTGCTGTCTACCAACCTACTACCTACCTAATATACAGGGGACCCCCGTATAGCGCCCTTTAAAATCCGTGCAAGAGGGCTGGCTGTTATGCGAAATGTTCGCTATGGAATGAATTTTCCCCAAAGAAAAAATGGAAAAAAATTAATCCGTGCAAGACACCCAAAAGTTTTGAAAAAAAATTTTTAACACATGAAATATACATTTTCCTACACACAAAGAGAAGGATACATGCACAATAGTAGAGTATACAGCACAATATATATTGTTGCTGTACTACTCTACTAAATGAAGAATAAATGACACTTACCTTTATTGAAGATGCAGCAATGACTGATGAGCCCACTGTGTCCGGGGAGTGCCTTTTCCTCCTGAGTACTGTAGGTCCTGTTTGGTATTTTCTTCCAGAACAGGCCTTATCAAAACTGTGTATGTCACTACGATTCTTAAATCTCTCAAACCAACCTTTGCTGGCTCTAAATTCACCAATATGAGCACTAGTTCCAGGCATTTTCCCTGTTCACCTGGGTGTTAGTCGACTGGTGTGGGTTGCATCCGGGGAAAACAAGATTAAGGCCCCCAATGGAAATAAGTTAGACGTCTTCGATGACACTGACTTTTTTGGGCTATCCTGGTGGAAAAATCCTCTGGGGTTAATTGTTTCTTGGTATTCTCAATAAGCCACACCAACAAACGTGTGCTACAGCAGCAGCAGCAGCTGACGGTGGTACAGCAGCAGCAGCTGACAGTGCAGCAGCAGCTGACGGTGATACAGCAGCAGCAGCAGCTGTACCACCAATAGTAGCGATGGTTGATTGGGTTTATTATACAACCTGGCCAGCTCGGAGACACCACTCCACTTTCATACTTATCAATGACTTTTTTTTCATCTCCATAGTAATTTTTCACCCTTATTGCTGTAGGGTTTGGCACTAGAAGCTTTCTTGGGGCCCATGGGCACTTATTTTCCAGAAAAAAATCACCAAAAACACTGTAATAATACAAAATGTTCCGATTGTATGCTTGGATTTACCGCGGAGGCTGGCTGGTAAACAATGCCACCCGCGGAACATGTGAGCGTGGCTCAGGCCGCACATTGGACGCTTCGGACGAAGCCCTGAGCGGGTTTTTGTCCACTATGCGGGGCAAAATTTAGCGAACAAAGCGTCCGCTATGCGGATTTGTCCGCTAAAGCAAGGCGTCCGTTATGCGGGGGGCCACTGTATATATATATATAATATATATAAAAATATATATATATATATATATATATGCAAAACAACCCATCTGAAAGAATAGAGAAATTCCAAGCGCTTTTGTGACTACTCACATTATCAAGGAACTATGAAAGTGAAGCATCCAAGGGAAGCTATATAAGGGGGCCGGCCACACCTCACTATCAGATCCCACAACGGTTAAACACGTGACGTGCGGCGAGCCAACTTGGATAGGTCCATCGCACAACTCACCCCCAAGCTATTCTACCCAAGAAAATTTAAAAATTATTTCTCCAGTGTATTATTAAATTCTTCCCAAATTCTATTAATTATAAATGGATCTAATTTATATAAACCAAAGGAAATATTCATATTAAATTTTCAAAACTGCTTTTTATGAACAAGATTCAATTATATTCCTGTCGACCATGGACTTGCTAGATAAACTTTCTCAACTTTTTGAAAATCAATTGGATGGTTAAAATCTCTTACATGAATAAAAAGAGCATTGGAATCTTGTCCAGTTCTAATGCTATATTTATGTTGTTTTAATCTTAGTTCGAGATTTTTACCAGTTTGACCGTAATAAACTTTATCGCAAATTTTACAAGGAATCTTATAGGATTTTTATAAGATTCCTTGTAAAATTGCGATAAAGTTTATTAGGTCAAACTGGGAAAAATCTCGAACTAAGATTAAAAAAAACATAAATATAAGATTAAACTGACAAATTCACTGCTTATTTATCATGTAAGAGATTTTAACCTCAAATGATTTCAAAAAGTGAGAAAGTAGTATCAAGAAGCCCTGTCACAGGAATATAATTGAATCTTGTTTCATAAAAGCCCTTTGACAATAATATGAATATTCCTTTGTTTATATAAATTAGATCCATTATAATTAATAAATTTGGAAGAATTTAATATCTTTTAAAAAAACCCCACAAAAAATTTTAAAAAAACCCACGTGACATCACAACCCTTTGTTAAGGCCTACTTTTACGGGGAAAAATTTCCCTCTTTCCTACATACTCAAAACTTGAGCCTCACTATCCTCGTAAAAAACTCTTCACTGCTTTCAGTAACCTACCTCCTACACCATACACTTGCAACATCTGCCACATTGCCCCCCTATCCACCCTGTCATACGCCTTTTCCAAACCCATAAATGCCACAAAGACCTCTTTAGCCTTATCTAAATACTGTTCACTTATATGTTTCACTGTAAACACCTGGTCCCAAAACCCCCTACCTTTCCTAAAGCCCCCTTTGGGTTCATCTGCTACCTATTCTCCGTCTTACTCTTAATTCTTTCAATTATAACTCTACCATACACTTTACCAGGTACACTCAACAGACTTATCCCCTATAATTTTGCACTCTCTTTTATCCCCTTTCCCTTTTATACAAGGAAACTATGCATGCTCTCTGCCAATCCCTAGGTCCCTTTAAACCCTCTTCCATACATTTATTAAATAATTGAACCAACCACCCCAAAAAACTATATCCCACCTGCTTTTAACATTTTCTATCTTTATCCCATAAAATCCCGGCTGCCTTACCCCCTTCATTTTACCTACTGCCTCACGAACTTCCCCCACACTCACAACTGGCTCTTCCTCACTCCTAAAAAGATGTTATTCCTCCTTGCCCTTATACACGAAATCAAAAGTTTTCCCTATCTTCATCAACATTTAAAACAATTCCTCAAAATATTCCCTCCATCTTCCCAATACCTCTAACTCTCCATTTAATAACTCTCTTCCCCCTATTTTTAACTGACAAATCCATTTGTTCTCTAGGCTTTCTTAACTTGTTAATCTCACTCCAAAACTTTTTTTCTTATTTTCAACAAAATTTGTTGATAACATCTCACCCACTCTCTCATTTGCTCTCTTTTTACATTGCTTCACCACTCTCTTAACTTCTCTCTTTTTTTCCATATACTCTTCCCTCCTTGCAATCACTTCTACTTTGTAAAAAAATTCTCATATGCTAACTTTTTCTCCCTTACTACTCTTTTACATCATCATTCCACCAATCGCTCCTCTTCCCTCCTGCACCCACTTTCCTGTAACCACAAAATTCTGCTGAACACTCTAACACTACATTTTTAAACCTACCCCATACCTCTTCGACCCCATTGCCTATGCTTCATTAGCCCATCTATCCCCCAATAGCTGTTTATATCTTACCCTAACTGCCTCCTCTTTTAGTTTATAAACCTTCACCTCTCTCTTCCCTGAAAGCTTCTATTCTCCTTGTATCCCCTCTACCTTTTACTCTCAGTGTAGCTACAAAATAGAAAGTGATCTGATATATCTGTGGCCCCTCTATAAACATGTACATCCTGAAGTCTACTCAACAGTCTTTTATTCTACCAATTTCAAAAATCCAACAAACTACTGTCATTTCGCCCTACATCATATCGTGTATACTTATTTATCCTCTTTTTTCTTAAAATATGTATTACCTATAACTAAAACCCCTTTCTATACAAAGTTCAATCAAAGGGCTCCCATTATCATTTACACCTGGCACCCCAAACTTACCTACCAACCCTCTCAAAAATTTTTCCCCTACTTTAGCATTCAAGCCCCCTACCACAATTACTCTCTCACTTGGTTTCAAACCCCCTATACTTTTCACTTAACATCTCCCAAAATTCTCTTCTCCTCTGCATTTCTCTTCCCCCGGTGCATACCGTTTATTATGCCCCATTTCTCGCACCCAACCTTTATTTTAAATCCACATAATTCTTGAATTTACCATTCATATTCTTTTTTCTCCTTCCATAACTGATCATTTAACATTACTGCCCCCTTCCTTTGCTCTAACTCTCTCAATCCCCCCAGATTTAACCCATTTTTTTCCCCCCACTGAAATCTCCTACCCCCCTTAGCTTTTTCGCTTAGGGCCAGGCATCCAACTTTTTTTCATTCAAAAAATCAGCAATCATCTGTTTTTGCACCCACTACATCCACGCACATTTAAGCAACCCAGTTTTATAAAATTTTTTTTTCTTCTCTTTTTAGTAATTTTATACAGGGGAAGGGTTACCACCCATTGCTCCCGGGATTTTAGTCGCCTCATACGACACGCTGCTTACGGGGGAAAAGATTCTTTTCCATTCCCCATGGAAATAAGAAATAAAAAGAAAAAGGCTATTTTTTGAAAAAGGGGGGAAAAAACCCAGTGGTATGTATATAATATTGCTGTGCGTGTTGTGAAGTGGACCAAAGTGTAAGTGGAGTAGCAAGATTCCCTTTATCTTAGCGTGTTTATAACAGAAAGAGAAACCAGAAATCCTACCATCATGCAAAACAGTTACAGGTTTTTGTTTACATTTCATTGGCAGGACGGAGTACTTCCCTGGTGGTTGCTGCTCCCAACCCTCTCCTACCTATATATACAGGGACCCCCGTAAGCGATTTAAATCCGTGAAAGGGGGCGGCTGTTATGCGAAATGTTCGATGAAAAAATTTTCCCCCCATAAGAAAAAGGGAAATAAAAATTAATCCGTGCAAGACCCCCAAAATTTTAAAAAAAAAATTTTTTTACCACATAAAATATACTTTTTTCCTACACAAAAGAGAAGGAACATGCACAATAGTAGAGTAGTACATCACAATATTATTGTGCATGTACTACTCTACTAAATGAAAATAAATGACACTTCCTTTATTGAAGATGCAGAAATGACTATGAGACATGTGCCCGGGGGGCCCCTTTTCCCCCTGATACTTTAGTCCTGTTTGTATTTTCTTCCAGAACGGCCTTACACCTGTGTATGCACTACGATTTTTAAAATCTCTAAAACCCAAACCTTTGCGGGCTCTAAATTCACCAATATGAGCACATTTCCCCCGGGCTTTTTCCCCGTTCACCTGGGTTTTAGTCGACGGGTGTGGGTTGCATCCTGGGAGACAAGATTAAGGACCCCAATGGAAATAAGGTTAGGACAGTTTCGATGACACTGACTTTTTGTGCCTATCCTGGTGGCAATCCTCTGGGGTTAATTTGTTTCTTGGTATTCTCAATAAGCCAACCAACAACGGTGGCTTACAGCAGCAGGCAGAGCTGACGGTGGACATACAGCAGCAGCAGCTGACAGTGCAGCAGCAGTGAAGGTGATACAGCAGCAGCAGCAGCTGTACACCTATAGTAGCGATTGTTGATTGCGGGTTTATTATACCAACCTGGCAGCTCGGAGACACGCACTTCACTTTCATACTTATCAATGATCTTTTTCTTCATCTCCATAGTAATTCTCACCCTTATTGCTGAAGTGGTTGGCACTAGAAGTTTCTTGGGGCCCATGGTTCACTTATTTTTCCAAGAAAAACAACATCCCCCCCCCCCCCCCCCCCCCCCCCCCCCCAAAAAACACTGTAATAACTACAAATGTTCCGTTGTTGCTTGGATGATTACCGCGGAGGCTGCTGGTAAACAATGCCACCGCGACCCATGTGAGCGTGGCTCAGGCCGACCACATTGGACGCGTCTCGGACGAAGGCCGCTGAGGGAGTTTTGTCCACTTAGGCGGGGCAAAATTTTAGCGAACTCAAAGCGATCCGTATGCGGTTTGTCCGCTTGCAAGGCCGTCCTTTATCGCGGGGTCCACTGTATATATATATATATATATATATGTAATATAGATATTATGTATATATTATGCAAAACAACACTCTGAAAGAATGTGATGAAATTCCAAGCGGGCTTTGTGACTACTCACATTATCAAGAAATATGGAAAGTGAAGCATCCAAGGAAGCTATATAAGGGGTCCGGCCAGCACACACTATCAGATCCCACAACGGTTAATCACGTGACGTGCCCATGCGACCAACTTGGATAGGTCCATCGCACAATCACCCCCAAGCTTTCTACCAAGAAAATTTAAAAATTATTTCTCCAGTGTATTATTAAGTCTTCAAATCTATTAATTATAAATGGATCTAATTTATATTAAACCAAAGGAAATATTCAATTATTGTCAAAAACTGCTTTTTATGAAACAAGATTCAATTATATTCCTGTCGACATGGACTTGTAGATAATACTTCTCAACTTTTTGAAAATCAATTGGATGGTTAAATCTCTTACATGAATAAATAGAGCATGTGAATCTTGTCCAGTTCTAATGCTAAATTTATGTTGTTTTAATCTTAGTTCGAGATTTTTACCAGTTTGACCGTAATAAACTTTATCGCAAATTTTACAAGGATCTTATAGGATTATTATAAGATTCCTTGTAAAATTTGCGATAAAGTTTTATACGGTCAACTGGTTAAAATCTCGACCTAAGATTAAAACAAATAAATATAGATTAGAACTGGAACAAGATTCCATGCTCTATTTATTCATGGTAAGAGATTTTAACCATCCAATTGATTTTCAAAAAGTGAGAAAGTAGTATCAAAGCAAAGTCCATGGTCGACAGGAATATAATTGAATCTTGTTCATAAAAAAGCAGTTTTGACAATATATGAATATATCCCTTTGGTTTATATAAAATTAAGATCCATTTTAATTATAGAATTTGGGAAGAATTTAATAATACACTGGACAAATAAATAGCTTGGGGGTGAGTTTTGCAAGGGTCCTATCCAAGTTGGCTCGCAGCGCGTCACGTGTTTTAACCATTGTGGGATCTGCTAGTGAGGTGTGGCCGACACCTTATAATAGCTTCCTGGGATGTTCACTTTCATAAGTTCCTTGATAATGTGAGTAGTCACGAAAGCGCTTGGATTTTCTCTATTCTTTCAGAGTGGTGGTTTTGCATACATATATATATATATAATATATATATAAGATATTTATATATATATATATATATATATTTTATATATAACATATACGTACATATATATATTATATATAAATATATATATTATTATATATATAAATATATTATATATATATATATATATATTATATATATATATATATATATAGATATATATATATATAATACTATATGTACATTATATATATATATATATAATATATATATATATATTATATATATATATATATATATATATATATATATATATAATATATATATATATATATTTATATACAGTGGACCCCCGGTGCAACGATTATTTTTTCACTCCATAGTATGTTCAGGTGCCCAGGTACTGACCGAATTTATTCCATAAGGAATATTGTAAAGTAGATTATTCCTTTCAGCCCCCCAATAATACCGTACAAACGCAGTTACATAAATACACTTACATAAATTTGGTCGCATTCTGAGGTATCGTTTATGCGGGGGTCCACTGTTTATATATATATATATATATATTTTATATATATATATATATAATATATATATTTCAGGAGGGCCCACTTATACGGCAGTTAGGTTCCAGGCTACCGCCGTTTAAAGCGGAAATCGCCGTTAAAGTGGAACACCTTTTTGGTGTTCCACTTATAAATGCATACAAACACTAGATAACAAGTTTACACTAACATATATTAAGTTAGCAATAGAACCAGGCATCAAAAAACAAATAAAAAGGTACAATACACACATAGTGCACTCATTACACTTACCTTAAAATATTTATTGTCTTAATCTAGGGTGAGACAAGTAGTATTTATTGTAAGAAATCAAGTGTGGTATGTCTGGTCGTCAGCAGGCTACCTCACCAGGCCACCCCACCCACCACATAATATTTCTAGATATTTAGCATCCCAGAGCGTAAAATGTATATACAGTTCACTCATTACTTACCTTAAAAATTTGTAGTATTAAGTGTAGGGTCAGGAGTAAGTAAATGAGTTAAAACGAATTAAAAAAAAAAATGAGAAGAGAGAAAGAATGAGTACATGGAGAGTAACAGGCGCAGAGTAACAAACCAGGCTCCCAATCTGATATTATGTTTATTTATTCTTTGTGGGGTGTATTTATCATCATTTTTTATGTTTATGTATCGTGGTTTATTATTAATTTTAAAAAAATATCATGGATGGGATTAATGAAAAAATGTGTATATTACCGTTATACGACATTTAATGAGGACTCGGTGAGTTTGTTATTATTATCATTTCTAATATGGGCGTCACTTGTGCAAAGCGTCTGCTACCACAATCTCACATTTATGTTTATTTATTCTACTATCGGGGTGTTTTATCTTATTTATATGTTATGGCATCGTGTTTTTATATAATTCTGAAAAAATATCATTGGATAGATTAATGAAAAATGTGTATATTAACGTAATATTCGACATTTTTAAAATGACTCGATGTATGTAAGTTTATTTAGGTACAGGTATACATAAGTATAATTATCAGGTATAATTATAAAATATGAAATAACTTTTAAAAACATTTGAAATTTGGGAGTTTCAGACCAAAATGGAGAGATTAGTGCGATTACTGAGCTCATGGAGAATGTAAACAAGACAGGTGGGCCGGTGACCGTATTAGAAGTCAGGTGGGGGGAGCCGTTATAGCGGGTTTTGGTCATAATTTGTAATGTCCGATATTAGCGGAACGCCGTAAAGTGAAAAGCCGTAAAGCGGGGCCTTCCTGTATATTATTTAATATATAATATATATTATATTATATATATATATATATATATATATATATATATATTATATATATATATATATATATATTATATAAATATATTAGGTAGTAGATTGGGCAGACAGCAATCCGCCCAGGAGGGTACTACGTCCTGCAAGTGATGTAAACGAAGCCTGTAATTGTTTTAATGATGGTAGGATTGATGGTGTCCATTTTTCTGTCATATATATGCAAGGTGTCAGATACGTTCTTGCCTACTTCTTCTTACACTTAGGTCACACTACACTACATGTACAGGCATACATATATATATATACACACAATCCCTCTGGGTTTCTTCAATTTTCTTTCTAGTTCTTATTCTTGTTTATTTCCTCTTATCTCCATGGTGGAAGTGGGAAATAGAATCTTCCTCCGTAAGCCATGCGTGTTGTAAGGACGCGACTAAAATGCCAGGAGCAAGGGGGCTAGAAAACCTCTTCTCCTGTATATATTACTAAAATGTAAAAGGAGAAACTTTCGTTTTTCCTTTTGGGCCACCCTGCCTTGGTGGGATACGGCCGATGTGTTGAAAGAAAGAAAGAATATATACATATATACATATATATACAGTGGACCCCCGCATAGCGACCTTAATCCGTGCAAGAGGGCTGGTTGTTATGCGAAATGTTCGGTATGCGAATGAATTTTCCCATAAGAAATAAGGGGAAATCAAATTAATCCGTGCAAGACACCCAAAAGTATGAAAAAAAAAAAAATTTACCACATGAAATGTTAATTTTAATACACACAAACTGAAAAAGGCATGCACAATTACATGACACTTACTTTTATTGAAGATCTGGTGATGATTGATGGGATGGGAGGAGGGGAGAGAGAGTGTTAGTGTTTAGAAGGGGAATCCCCTTCCATTAAGACTTGAGGTGTTGAGTCCTTTTCTGGGGTTACTTCCCTTCTTCTTTTAATGCCACTAGGACCAGCTTCAGAGTCACTGGACTTCTTTCGCACAACAAAATCTGTCCATAGTGGCCTGTACCTCTCGTTCCTTTATGCTTCCCTAAAGTGTTTCACAACATTGTCAGGTACTGGTTGCCAAAAACGGCTTGCAATAGCTGTGTTTAGGGTGATTTTCATCCATGAAGGTTTGCACTTCAAGCCACTTTGCACAGATTCCTTAATCTTTGTAGTAGGCAACTTCTTTTAATTTCTCTCTCCCCCCCTCTGAACCAGTTTCCTCAGGTCTGGCCTCTTGCTCTTGAAGTTTTAATCTATCAGCTCATCAGTGGTTTTGTTCTTCATTGTCCCCCTCCACCAACTCTTCCAAATCATCCCCACTAACCTCCAACCCTAAGGACTTTCCCAATGCCACAATGGATTCCTCAACTGGCATAATCCTCTCAGGGTTAGCCTCAAACCCTTCAAAATCCCTTTTGTCTACAATTCTGGCCACAGTTTCTTCCAAGCAGAGTTCAAGGTCTTCTTAGTCACTCCCTCCCAAGCCTTACCTATAAGGTTTACACAATTGAGGATAATAAAGTGATCTCTCCAAAAGTCTCTTAGAGTCAGTTGAGTTCTGAGGTCACTACAAAAACCTTTCAAACAGAGCTTTTGTGTACATTTTTTGAAGTTTGCAATAACCTGCTGGTCCAGGGCTGGGAGGAGAGGAGTGGTATTAGGAGGCAAAAACTTCACCTTAATGAATTTCATGTCCCATTTAAAATCGCTCTGCCACGTCTGTAGGATGACCAGGGGCATTTTCTAACCAGGGGGCATTTTAAATTCTAATTTCTTTTCAATTTGGAACTTTCACATTTTTGG
>NW_026489633.1:0-23538 GCF_026875155.1 Cherax quadricarinatus
CCTTTTCCCTACATGAATACTACTAAACACCGTAAATTTCAATCAAAACCTTTGAAACACTTCAAAACCCTTTAAACCTTCAAAACACTCTATAATCTTTTGAACACACTCAAAACCCCTTTTTGAATAACCTAAAAAACCCTTTGAAACCTTCAAAAACACCCTTGAACCCCCTTTTCACCTTCAAAAAAAAATTTTGAAACCCCAAAAAACCCCTTTGAACACCTTTGAACATTTCCCAAAAAAACCAATTGAGTACTCCCAATTACCCATGAATATACTAAAACACCGCTGAATTCAATAAAAAAACCCCCTTAACCCCTTTCAAAACCCCTTTTGAACACCTTTGAACTTTCCAAAACATATTTGGTACCCCCAATTACAAACTGATTATACAAAACACCGTGAATTAAATCAAAACCCTTAACCCCTTCAAACCCCCTTGAACACACTCAAAACCCCCTTCAACACCTTCAAAAACCCCTTTGACCCCTTCAAAAACCCTTTAAAACCCCTTCAAAACCTTTAATCATTTGAACACACTCAAAACCCTTTAAATAACCTCAAAACACCCTTTAAAAACCCCTTCAAACACCCTTAAAACCCCCTTGATCCCCTTCAAAAAAAAAACATTTAAAACACATCAAAACCCCTTTAAACCCCCTTTAACATTTCCAAAACAACACTGAACCTTTCCCAAAAAAACACCATTTGATTTCTCCAAATACCCATAAATTACTAAAACCCCACTAAATACACTCAAAAACCACCAAAATCACCATAAACTAAATCAACACCCCCACCCCACAACACACAAACCCAAACCCCACAATTTTTTTCTCGTTTTATCTAATTTCTAGAAAGTCAAAAACCCCCACACCCCCCTTTTTTTTCTTTTTAAAAAACCCTTTTGTTTTAAAGTTAAAAAGGGGGACACAACTCAAAAAAAAGTCACATCAACAACCCACTTTAAGTTTTTTTTCGGTTCTCTAGTTGACAAAAAACCCCCAATCCCCAACCCCCAATCCCACACCCCCACCCCACACACAGAACACCACACACACCCCCCTAACCTAGCCTAACCTAATAACTTATCCTAACCTAGCCTAACCTAAAAAACCTACCCAAACCTACCCAACCTAATTAAACCCAAAACTAACCTTTCCCTGCCTTTACCTAACTTAACCAAACCAAACCTACCTTTCCTAACCCTTTTTACCAACCAAATCAAATTTTGCTTAACCATTACCAAACCTAACCTTTTTAAACCCAAACCAACCTAACCGCCAAACCCTATCAAACCTAACCTAAAATTTTTGGGAACACTCCCAAAAACTTTAGGTACTCCGAATTATTTTGAGCTCCATTTTTGGATTTTTCCAAAATTATTTTTTTGAAAATTTTATCGTAAATCGAACATTTTTTCTTTTGGTAAACACACTCAATGGTAGAAATATTTACTCGATTTGAATGAAACACTTTCCTCGCTTGAGGACTCTTTGGGGGTCACCCCTTCCCCCCAACCCCACTGGGAAATGGGTTCACCCCCACGGTGATTAGTTCATTAAAATTAAAAAGGGGGGACAGTAATCAGAAAGTCACAACAAAAAACAACCCAAAAACCCACAATTTTTTTCTCTTTTTAGCTAATTTCATTGGGGAAAGTCAAACACCCACCCTCCATTTTTTTTCTCTTTTTAACCCCTTTTTTGTTCATTAATTTAAATAGGGGAACGTACATCAGAAAAAAGTCACATAAAACCCATTTTATTACGTTTTTTTCGGGATCTCTGTTCGAAAACAACACCCACACCCCCACAACCCCCCAAAAACCCACATCCCCCACAACCCACATCACAAAAACCCCACAATTTTTTTCTCGTTTTAACTAATTTCTCAGAAAAAACCCCAAAACAAAAACCCAAACCCACAATTTTTTTTTTTTTTTATCTTTTTTCAAAAAAAGTCACAAAACCCACATCACCCAATCACCCACACTCCACAATTTTTTTCTCTTTTTAACTAATTTATCAGAAAAGCCCCAACAAAAAAACCCATTAAAACTCTTTTTCGGTATCTTAGTTCGACAAAAACACCCACAACCCAAAACACCCACAACACCCACAACCCACTACACCCCAATTTTTCTCGTTTCAAACAAATTTTTCATCAGAAAAGGCAAAACCCCCACAACCCACACACCACAACACCCACAACCCACACCACACTCACAATTTTCACTCAAACCCCCCAATTTTTCTCGTTTTTCCCTTTTATTCATTAAAGTTTTTAAAGGGGGAACAAACATCAAAAAAAAAGTCAAAAAAACTAACTAAAAAACTTTTTACTTTGAACACCCCATTAAATTCAATCCCCCTCTTTCCCCAGATGGCATTTTCTCGTTTTTTACCTTTTTTTCTTTAAAAGTTATTAAGGGGACAAATACATAAGAAAAAGTCACAAAAACTAACTAAAACACTTTATTTGAAACCCCAAAACACTTTCTAAACATTTGAATCTCAAAAAACCCCTTGAAAAACTTCAAAACCCTTTTGAATATCGTTTTTAAACTAATTTCTCACAACCCACTTTTTATTTTTTTTTTTCGGTAACTCTAATTCGATAATTACCCTCATCTTTTTACCAAAAAATTTTACTGTTTTAACTAATGTCATCACTGTAACCAAGTTTTTAAAAAAAAAAAACTCTATGCACCTAACAAACAACACACACACACACACACCACACCACAAAACCACAAAACACTGGTAGAAATTTTACTCGATTTCCGAATAAAAAACACTTTCCCATTGAGAGACTCTTTGGGGGCCCCCCCTTCTCCCCCCGACCCCACCAGGTAATGCGGTTCACACAAGGTAAAAAATCACACCCCCTCTTTTATTTAAACCTAACCAAACCCTAACCTAACCTAACTTAACCAAACCTAAAACCAAACCTAACCAAACCAAACCTATCTTAACCTAACCTAACCAAACCTCCCAAAACCGTTTCATCCCCATCCAAAAACCTTTTTATGAATAAATATTCTTACCGCATTTTATGTGATATCGCATTTCCTCCCCCACTCATCCTGAACATCCTTTTTATTCATTCCGTTTCTCTAGGGTTGTTTTTAACCCCGACGGGGCCCATCACGAGTGGAGCCAGAGCAACCTCACCACTCCAAAACCACCTACTAACTTGGCTCCCAAAGCCCTGTGGGCCCGTCGGGGGTTAAAAAAAACCCTAGGAGATATCGGAAGAATAAGGAAGGATGTTCAGGGTTTATGTGGAAGAGGGAAAACGATATGCAACATAAAAAGCGGTAAAAATATTCATTCTATAAAAAAAGGGTTTTTGGGGTGTGATAAGGTTGGTTAGGTTAGGTTAGGTTAGGTTTTAAAATAGGTTAGGTTAGTTTGGTTAAGTTAGGTTTGGTTTTGGGTTAGGTTAGGTTAGGTTTGGTTAAATAAGGAGATGGCCCTGTGATTTTCTACCCGGGTTGAAACCCCATTCCCCGGTGGCGTGGAGGGAGAAGGGGTGGCCACAATGGTCTTAGTGAGGAAAAAGGGTTTCTTTCGGAAATCGGTAAAAAATTTTACCCCGGGGGTGGTGGTGTGTGTGTGTTGTGTGTGTGTGTTTTTGTGTGGTGTGTGTTAGGTGTTTTTGGTTTTTTTTTGAAATCTTGGGTTCAGTGATGACTTTTTTAAAAAGGTAAATTTGTGGTAAATTTAGGGGTAAAGTGTCGAAAAAAGAGTTTCCGAAAAAAAAAAATGATTAAGGGGTTGTGTGAAATTGTTTAAAAAAGATATTCAGAGGTGTTTTGAAGGGTTAAGGGTGTTTTTTGTGAGTATTCAAATGTTTTTGAAAGTGTTTTGGGGTGTTTAAAGAAAAATGTTTTAGTTAGTTTTTTTGACTTTTTTTGATGTATTGTGTCCCCTTAATAATTTAATGAACTAAAAGGGTAAAAAAAAGAGAAAATGCCTGTTGGAGAATGAGGGATGAGTTGTAATTTAATGGGGGTGTTCAAAGTAAAATGTTTGAGTTAGTTTTTTTGACTTTTTTTCTGATGTATTTTGTCCCCTTAATAATTTAATGAACCCAAAAAGGGGAAAAAAAAACGAGAAAAAAAATTGGGGAGTTATGAGTGAAAATTGTAGGTGTTGGGTTTTGGGGGTTGTGGGTGTTGTGGGTGTTTTGGGGTTTTGGGTTGTGGGTGTTGTGCCTTTTTTGGAGAAATTAGTTGAAACGAGAAAAAAAATTTTGGGTGATGGGTTGTGGGTGTTGGGGTTTTTTTTGGGTTGTGGGTGTTGTTGTCGAAATAGGATCCGAAAAGATGTTTAAATGGGTTGTTGTTGGGACTTTTTTGATGAAAAATTTGTTTTTAAAAGAGAAAAAAATTGTGGGTGTGGTTGATGTGGGTGTGTGGTTTTGTGGGTTTTATGAAATTGTAAAACGAGAAAAAATTGTGGGTTTTGGGTTTTTGGGGGGCGTTGTGGGGTGTGGGGTGAATGGTTTTTGGGGGTTTTGGGATGTGGGTGTTTTGGGTGTTGTTGTCGAACTAGGTTCTGAAAAAGATGAAATTTGTGGGGGTTTTTGTTGGGACTTTTTTGATGAAATTAGTTAAAAAAGAAAAAAAATTTTGGGTTGTTGGGGATGTGGGTTGGGGTGAGTGGGATGTGGGTGTTTGGGATGTGGGGTTGTGGGGGTTTTGGGGTGTTGTGGGATGTGGGTGTTGTTTTCGAACTAGAGATCCGAAAAGACGTTATAAGTGGGTTGTTGATGTGACTTTTTTTTTATGTACTGTGTCCCTTATTTAACTTTAAAGAACTAAAAGGGTTTAAAACGAGGGAAAAAAAACGTGAGGTGGGGTGTTGTGCTTTCGATGAAATTAGCAAAAAGAGAAAAAAAATTGTGGGTTGTGGGTTGTTGTTGTTGTGAATTTTTGATGTACTGTGTCCCTTATTAAATTTTTTGAAAAAAAATTTTTCCCTTTGGGGGTGAACCGCATTACCCCGTGGGGTTGGGGGGGAAGGGGGGGACCCCCAAAGGTCTCTCAGAGCGAGGGGAAAATGTTTCTATTCGGAAATCGGAAATTTTCTCCATTGAGTGTGTTTACCAAAAAGGAAAAAAATGTTCGATTTTTCGATAAGTTTTCAAAAAAAATAATTTGGAAATATCCAAAAATGGGGGTCGTTCAAAGTAAAATTTGGAGTACTCTAATGTATTTTGGGAGTGTTCCCAAAAATTTTAGGTTAGGTTAGGATAGGTTGGTAGGTTAGGGTTTGGGGTTTGGTTAAGTGGTTAGGTTAGGTAATGGTTAAGAAAGTTAGATTAGGTTAGGTAAAGGTTAGGTAAAAGGGTTTGGTTAGGTTAGGTTAAAATTAGGTAAAGGTAGGTAAAGGTTAGGTTAGGTTAAGTTAGGTTAGGGTGGTTAGGTTAGGTTAGGCTAGGTTAGGATAAGTTGGTTAGGGTTTGGCTAGGTTAGGGGGTGTGTGGTGTGTGTGTCTGTGTGTGTGTGTGGGGGTGGGTGTGGGTTTTTGTGGGGGTGTGGGTGTTGTTTCGAATAGAGATACCCAAAAGACGTTATAAGTGGGTTGTTGATGTGACTTTTTTGATGTACTGTGTCCCTTATTAATTTATTTAAATAAAAAGGGTTAAAAACGAGAAAAAATGGGGGGGGTGGGTGTTTTGACTTTCTGATGAAATTAGATAAAAAGAGAAAAAAATTGTGGGGGTTGTGGGTTGTGGGTGTTGTGGGATGGGGTGTTATTTAGTTTATGGTGTTTTGGTGGTGTTTTGAGTGTATTCAGGGTGTTTTTGTATTCAGTGGTGAATTTGGGAGTACTCAAATGGGGTTTTTGGAAGTGTTTCAGTGTTGTTGGAATTTTTCAAAGGTGTTCAAAGGTGTTTTGAGTGTGTTCAAATGTTGTTTTTTTTTAAAGGGGATCAAGGGTGTTCAAAGGGGGTTTTTTAAGGTTTCAAAAGGGGTTTTGGGTTATTCAAAGGTGTTTTGAGTGTGTTCAAATGATTATGAGAGTGTTTTTAAGGGGTTTAAAAGGGGTTTTTTAAGGTGTTCAAAGGTTTTTTTTGAAGGTGTTGAAGGGTGTTTTGGTGTGTTCAAGGGTGTTTGAAGGGGTTGAAGGGGTTTTGATTGAATTCAGCGGTGTTTTAGTGTATTCAGTGGTGTAATTGGGAGTACTAAAATTTTGTTTTTTGGGGGAAATGTTCAAAGGTGTTTTAAAAAAGGGTTTTTTTAGTGTGTTCAAAAAGTGTTTTTTTTTGAAGGTGATCAAGGGTGTTAAGGGTGTTTTTTTAAGGTGTTCAAAGGTGTTTTTGGGTTATTCAAAGGTTTTTGAGTGTTCAAATGTTTGAGAGTGTTTTGAAGGTGTTAAAGGGGTTTTGAAAGGGGTTTTAAAGGGGTTTTAAAATGTTGAGGGTGTTTTGAGTGGTTCAAAGGGTGTTTGAGGTGTTGAAGGGGTTTTTGATTGATTCAGCGGTGTTTTGTAGTATCGGGGGGTGTAATTGGGAGTACTCAAATTGTGTTTTTTGGAAGTGTTTAGTTTGATTGAAAATGTTCAAAGGGTTTTTGAAGGTGTTAAGGTGTTTTGAAGGGGGTTTAAGGGTGTTTATGTAGTATTCAAATGATTTATGAGAGGTTTTGGTGATGTTCAAAGGTGTTCAAAGGGATTTTAGTGTGTTCAAATGTTTTTTTTTGAAGGGGATCAAAGGGTTTTTTTGAAGGTGTTCAAAGGTGTTTTGAGGTTATTCAAAAGGGGTTTTGAGTGTGTTCAAATATTATGAGAGTGTTTGAAAGGGGTTTAAAGGGTTTTTTAAGGTGTTAAAGGTGTTTTTGAAGGGTTGAAGGGGGTTTTGGGGGGTGTTCAAGGGTGTTTTAAGGTGTTGAAAGGGGGTGTTTTGATTTAATTTTGGGGGTTGTTTTAGTGTAATCAGGGGTAATTGGGGTACTAAATAGTGTTTTGGGAAAGTTCAAAAGGGGTTCAAAGGGGGTTTTTAGTGTGCTCAAATGTTGTTTTTTTTAAGGGATCAAGGGTGTTTGAAGGGTTCAAGGGTGTTGAAGGGTTTAAAGGGGGTTTTTATTGAATTCAGCGGTGTTTTGTAGTATTTTAGTGGTTTTTAATTGGGAGACTCAAATTGTGTTTTTTTGGGAAATGTTTCAGTGTTGTTTTTGGAAATGTTTAAAGGTGTTTTTGAAGGTGTTTTAAAAGTGTTTTGAAGGGGTTAAGGGTGTTTATGTGAGTATTCAAAAAATTTATGAGGTGTTTGGGGATGTTTTAAAGGTGTTCAAAGGGGATTTGAGTGTGTTAAAAGTTGTTTTTTGGGGTTTAAGGGTGTTTTGAGGTGTTCAAGGGTGTTTGAAGGTGTTGAAGGGGTTTTTAAAGGTGTTCAAGGGGTTTTGAAGGTGTTTAAAAGAGTGCAAGAGTACTTATGAAGGGTTTGGGGGATTTAGAGGTGATTTGGGGGTGTTTGAAAGATGTTTTTGGAGTATTTCTGGTGTTGTTGGAAATGTACATGAAAGGTATTTTTTTTTTGTGAGTTTTTTCAAAGATTAAGAGAGTGTTTTTGAAGATGTTAAAAGTAAAAGTGCGTATTTAACTTCGTAGTATTATGTTAAAATTGTGAGTAGTGAATTTATGACGAAAGTGGGGGCGGGATGTTAGCGATGTGGTGACTTTATGATGCATGTGTCCCCTTATTAACTTTAATGAACTAAAAGGGTAAACGAGAAAAAATGGGGGTTAATGAGTGAAATTTGTGACGGTGTTGGTTGGAGTTGTGAGGGTTTGGGAAAGGTTGGGGAGGGAGTTACTTCGTGGGGAGTGACCTGAGAATGAAATAGTTAAAAATGTCAAAAGACTTGTGTTGTAAAAGAAATTGTGGGTATTAACGAAAAAAATGTGCCTTTCTGATGTACTGTGTCCCCTTATTAACTTGAATGAACTAAAAGGATCGACAAGATTCAGCCTGTGTGCGCGTGACGTCACTACTATGTCCCCTTATTAACTAAAAGGGTCGACAAGATTCAACCTGTGTGCTGGGTCAACACTAGACGTCACTGGACCGGCCGAATAACACCCTCATTAGACCTGAATAATGCTTATACCCAGAGGGGGGATTCCAAAAACTTGATCGGAGGAATTGGAGAATTTCGAAAACCCCATAGGGGGGAATCCAAAAAACTTGATCCAAGGAGATGGAGAATTTCGAAAACCCTTGATCCGAGGAGATGGAGTCATGGTATTGTCGAGAAAATTTGTGGTGAAAGGAGGGGTACCCAAAAATTTGATCCAAGGAATTGGAGAAATTCAAAACCCTTGATCCAAGGAGATGGAGACTTTCGAAACCCCCATAGGGGGGGAATCCAAAAAACTTGATCCAAGGAGATCATAAGAATTTCGAAAACCCCCATAGGGGGGAATCCAAAAAAAATTTGATCCAAGGAGATGGAGACTTTGATTTCGAGAAAAATTTGATCCGAGGAATTGGAGAATTTCGAAACCCCCATAGGGGGGAATCCAAAAACTTGGTAATATTGAGAAATTTTTGGGGTTGGGGGGGGTGAAGTGGGAGGGGGAACCTCAAAAATTTGATCCGAGGAGATGGAGAGTACAAGAAAATGAAATTCAAAAAAAATTCGAAACCCCATAGGGGAGAATCCCAAAACCTTGATCCAAGGAGATCATAAGAAAAAAATCGGGGCGCGGGGGCGATCCGGACGACGCTGCAGAAGGCGCAGAGGGCGCCGGGCCGGGGGTCGCGATAGGGCGGGGCGCGCGCGGCTGGGCGCGCGGGCGGGCGCGCGGGTGGAGTGCTAGCGGGGCGGTTGCGCGCGGCGCGACGGCGGGTCGCGAAGGGGGGGTTCGCGAAGGGGGGTCGCGAAGGGGGGGGGGTGTCGTGGGCGGGGGTGTATTGGTTGGGCGGGGTCAAGCGGTTGAGGTAGTTCTCGAGGGCGAGGTAACATGGTCAAAAACCGGAAGTAACACCTAGGTGTGAAAAGGTGACCCTCCGCTGCTGGTCCTAGACCGGAAGGGATGCCTCAGTGGAAGGCCTAAACGGAAGGGATGCCTCAGTGGAAGGCCTAACCGGAAGGGATGACCTCAGTGGACGGCCTTTTTACGGAAGGATGCCTCAGTGGAAAAATCGACTACTTTATATATATATTTTATTTATATTATTTAATATATTAATATATATATATATTATATATATATTTATATATATATATATATGTATATATATATATATATATATATATATTATATATTATATATATATTTATATATTTATTATATATATATAGAATATAAATATTATATATACACATACATTTATATATATATATATATATATATATATATATATATATATTATATATATATATATATTATATATATATATATATATATAATCACAAGGCATTTCCTACCAAGGCAGGGTGGCTCAAAATAGAAGAATCTTCATCATTCACTTCATCACTTTCTTGCCGGAGAGGTGCTTTCCTCTCTACAGTATTAAAAATTGGCTTACATTAAACAGGCCCTCCTTCAGAGTGTAGACATGTACTTCACATCTCCAGGACTCAAGTCCGGCCTGCCGTTTTTCCTGACTCCCTTCATAAATGTTACTTTGACTCCACACTCCACAGCCACGTCACGTATTAAAAACCATTTGTCTCCATTCACTCCTATCAAATACCTCATGCATGCTTGCTGGAAGTTCCAAGCCCCTCACCAAAAACTTCCTTGGCCCCCTCGCCACAACCTTTCTAGGCCGAACCCCTATTGCCGCCTTCCTCAATACAGATTATATATTACAATCTTGAGTCATTCTATTTTTTTCCATCCTTTATACTTGTCTGAACCACATCAAATAGCATTCGCTTCTCTTTACAACTCCATCTATAATAATTGAACATCCACGATGACATCAGCATCCGTGTCTTAGGCCTGCTTTTACTGTCGAAATAATCTCCCTCTCTCTCCTTAATAATCTCTCTGAGCCTCACTGTCCTCGATAAAAACTCTTCACTGCTTTCAGTAACTTACCTCTTTTACCAGTACACGCCTGCTCAACATCTGCCCATTGTCCCCTATCACCCTGTCATAGCCTTTTCCAAGTCCATAAATGCCACAAATATCTCTTTACACTTAACCTAAATACTGTTCCCTATGTTTCACCTGTAAACACTTGGGTCTTACACCCCCCTAACTTTGCTAAAACCTCGTGTTTCATCTGCTATCTACTCCTGTTTACTCTTAATTCTTTCAATAAAACTCTACCATACACTTTACCAGGTTAAGTCTTTGAAATTTTTGATTAAAAATTTCTTCGCTCTCTTGCCGAATAAGACAGCGAAAATTTGAGTGTGCAGGTAATTTTGCAAAAAACGTTCTGAAAACTAACGAAATATATTCCATTGTGTCTGTTTTTTTTATTAAATAATTGTAAATTTATCTAAAGTATTTAGGGTCTTGCTAAACTTGACCAGTCTATACCTATTTCGCACTTCATGCATATATATATACACACACACAACACACACTCACACACACACACACACACCAACACACACACCCACACACACACCACACACACACACACACACCATATATATATATATATTATATATATCATATATATATATATATATGATATATATATATATATATATGTCGTGCCCGAATATGTAAAACTGCGTCAATTGCAATAACTCATTCTTAAAATTAAGTCCTTTTTTTAAATTTTCTCTTATACGTTTAAAGATAAATTTTTTTCATTAATGTTAATGAAAAAAATTTTAATTTTGAACCAAAAGGAATCTTAGAAAACTACCTAACCTTATTATAACAAGCGCAAATATTTTCCGCTACACCAAACTAAATATATTTTAGATTTGTGTTACAGTAATTTTATACTAAATCAAACACAGTGAAATATATTTTTTTCTTTAGGTCAGATGATCTTGGAGAAAATATTGCATACACAATTTTAGGCTTGTCCTATATGGCAAGATGAGAGTTGCTATTTAAGCAAGATCGCAAGTTCTCCTATTCGGCACTATATATATATTATATTTATATATATATATATTTATATATATAATATATATAGATATATTATATATATATATATATATATATATATATATTTATATATATTTTTATATATATTTATATATAATGTCGTGTGTGTGTGTCACCTAATTATATTCACTAACTGTGGTTGCAAGGGTCGAGATCAGCTCCTGGTCAGCCTCTACACTGATCACTACTAGGTCCTCTGCGTGGTGTGTGTGGTGTACTCACTGGTTGTACTTCCTTAAATTGTGGTTGCAAGGGGTCGATTCATAAGCTCTGGCCCCCCGCTCTCTTCAACTAGTCGCATAATGGGTCACTATCCCTGAACAGGGAGCTTTATCATACACTGCTCTAAAGATATGTTTGTATCCTTGCCTCCATACATCACCCCAAACAATTCCATTCTGGCCTACTCTGCTTGGACTATGAAGAAAAATACTTCCTAGCATGTTGATAAATTAGTCACATGTGCCAACTCTTGGGTATCTTATTGAGGACTGTAGGAAACGCTTTCGCCACACAGTGGCTTCATCAGTCCCATAAGTAGGGAGAAACTTGTGAAGAACAGGAGGAGTGAAGGAGGCAATCAGTCAAGCGACCTTGAGTCGATGTTCAGTCCATCAATCTTGAATAGATAACGGCATATCAGCGGGAGGGGCAGCTTATAAACCGCTATGGCATGAGAGGTGCAGCAGTCATAGGTCGTGTCAACATTTGTTCAATGTGGAGTAGGCGTTGCACAGAATTAGGCAAGACGAATGAATTCCTAAGTATTAAGATCCAAGAAGTTGTCAGTGGTCTGACAGGTTCGTAGATGAATGTTCAGAGACACCGACATGTTGATAAATTAGCACATGTGCAACTCTTGGTATTTTATTTTGAGGGACTGAGGAAAACGTTTTACGCCACACAGTGGCTTCCATCAGTCTCCATACGTAGGAGAAAATTGAAGAACAGGAGGAGAATAGGTAATCAGTCCCTCCACCCTTGAGTCGATGTGTTCAGGTCCATCAATCTTGAATAGACATACGGCATATCAGCGGAGAGGCAGCTTATAAACCGTTATGGCGGAGAGGTTGTAGCAGTCATTAGGTCGTGTCACATTCGTTTCAATGTGGAAAGTAGGTCGTGCCCAGAATTAGGCAAGCGAAGAATTCGCTGTGTCGGCGAAACGTTCCTCAATCCCTTCAATAAAATACCCAAGAGTTGCACATGTGTCTAGTTATCACATGTCGGTTCTCTGAACCTTTATCACAAAACTTCCCTAGCATCCCCGTGATTCATTGTGTCTTCAACTTCCAACTTGTGTCCCCTTGTTGCTGTGTCCCATCTCTAGAAGACCCTGTCTTTGTCCACCCTTGCCAATTCCTCTCAGTATTTTTATTTGTCTTATATGTTCCCATTTCTCTCAAGTCCTCCAGTGTCGTCAAGACGATTTCCTTAACTCTTCACGTAGGATATACCACTTAGCTCTGGACTAGTCTTGTTGCAAACCTCTGCACTTTCTTAGTTTACTTTACGTGCATGGATAGGTGGTGTTGGCCCCACATAATTCATTAGTGGCCTCTGTACACGGTGGTTTACAAGGGTCCTAAACGATTCACTATTAAGATGTCGGAATGCGTTCTGAGGTTTGCTAGGCGCCCATATGCATGCAGCAGTTATTTGGTTGATGTGTGCCTCAGGAGTGTGCCTGGTGTTATGCTTCACCCCAAGTCTTTACCTTGAGTGAGGTTGTAGTCTTGGCCCCTAGACTTCACTCTGTCTGCGGGTCTTCTGTCTTCCCAATCTTAATGACTTTGACTTGGTGGGGTTTGAACTCAGGAGCCATTTGCTGGACCAGGTCTGCAGCCGCCCAGTTCCCTTTGTTAGTTTCTGTTCTGGTCATTGTCCGAATGTATTCTTCTCGTCAGCATCACATCAACATGCAAACAAAGTGGCTCATTCGGAGTATATTCTTCCGTCATGTCGTTCGCAAATCCCAGCGAAGAAACAGCACTGTCCTAGGGGACTGACCACCGTGGGCATCCCGCTGGTCACAGGCGCCCACACTTGACACCTCCCATGTACCATGGCACGCTGCTGTCTTCCTGACAAGTATTCCCTGATCCATTGTAGTTGCTTTCCTGTTGTCCCTGCTTGGTCTCCAGTTTTTGCCCACTCAATCCCTTGTGTGGAACTGTGTCAAACGCATTCTTACGTCCAAGGGAAAATGCAATACACCCACCCCTCTCTTATTGACTTACTGCTGTCGCCCTCGTCAAGAAACTCCAGTAGGTTTGTTGTACACAGGATTTCCCTTCCCTGGAAAACCATGCTGGCTGCTGTTGATGAGGATCATTTCCTTTTTAGAGTGGTCCACTACTGCTCTCATGATAATCTCCTCCATGGACTTTACATACTATACATGTCAGTGACTCTGGTCCTATAGTTTCAGTGCTTCATGTCTCTCTCCTTTTTTACAGTTTGGGACTACATTTGGCTGTTCTTTTATGCCTCAAGCAATCTCTGTTTTCGATAGATGTATTGAATATTGTTTTAGGGGTACACACATAATGCCTATGCCTCCCTCTCTAAGGGAACCATTGAGTGATGTTTTATCCGGCCCATTGCCTTTAACGTACCATAGCTCACTCAGAAGCGTCTTCACTTCTTCCTCGGTTGTGCGTACTGTGTCAGCACTTGTGGTGCTCCCCACCTCTCCGGTCTTTCAGGAGGCCCACTTCTGTCTCCCCTAGTGAACACTCTTTGAATCTCTTCTTGAGTTTCTAACATACTTAACGGTTCTTTCTTGTGGTCTCTCTCCTTCCTTCCTTAGCCTGATTACCTGGTTCTTGACTGTGTTTTCTCCTGATGTGGCTTATAACAGCTTCGGGTCAGATTTTGCTTTCGCTGCTTCGTCGTTTTCATATCTGTCGTTGCGGCCTCCCTTCTTATCCGTGACATTCATTTCTGGCCTCTGCGGACTGCTCTTTTTATTCTCCTGGGTCCTTTGCCGTCTATATTTCTTCCATTACCCTAGCCACACCCCTTGGTTTTTGGCCTCCTGCACCTTTGGGTAAACCATGGGCTCGTCCTGGCTTTTTCATTATTCCTGTTACCCTTGGGAACAAACCTCTCCTCAGCCTCCTTGCACATTGTTGCTACATATTCCATCATCTCATTAACTGGCTTCCCTGCCAGTTCTCTGTCCGACTGAACCCCGTTCATGGAAGTTCCTCATTCCCGTGTAGTTCCCTTTCTTGTAGTTTGGCTTCATTCGTCCTGGCCTTCCTTGTTCCCCCTCCACTTGTAGCTCTAGTGTATATTCGAAGCGTGTGTGTGTGTGTGTGTGTGTGTGTGTGTGTGTGTGTGTGTGTGTGTGTTGTGTGTGTGTGTACTCACCTAATTGTGGTTGCTGGGGTCGAGACTCAGCTCCTGGCCCCTCCTCTTCACTGATCGCTACTGGATCCTCTCTCTCTCTGCTTCCTGAGCTTTGTCATACCTCTTCTTAAAACTAAGTATGGTTCCTGCCTCCACTACTTCACTTGCTAGGCTATTCCACTTGCTGACAACTCTATGACTGAAGAAATACTTCCTAACGTCCCTGTGACTCGTCTGAGTCTTCAGGGGAGATTCAGGGTTCCCGCGCGCGGAGCAAAAAAAAATTCGAAAATATATGAAAACTGAGTTATTGTTACCAAAAAATAGCTGAACTTTCTGGCTACACGCTGGTATAATTATTATCCTTGTACGATGTTTCTAAAAGGAATTACAGCCATTTATAACAGGCATGGTGACAGTGCTGACGCGACATATTGCGTAAGAAGCGCTGACTCAGCTTTGTTGACGTTTTTGTTACGTTTTTCCCCGTGTTATTTTTATCGTTTTCTTATATCTTTATGTCTAATATAATACAAATTCACCATCTGAGATCATTCCCGAGTTGGCGGAGCTACTATGGTCACGGCACCAATCGGGAACCCCTGGGAATAGTGCACAAAATGGCCGACACCTCCAGCCAACAAAATATTCCATACCCACGCTAATATCAATTATAAGGCTTATTTATCTATTACAATTGATCTATTATGATATAATGCAATATAATAATAGCATATAAACATAAAAAGTACACCTCAAAAAAAAATATATAGCATAATATGACGCCCCAAGGAATAAATTTCTATCGATATTTCCCCTGAAGGTGAAGAGAGGGTCCGACCTCTCTCATCAGTGATGAGAAAAAACGGATTTACAATGGTTAACTGTAATAAACACTCGTAGGCCGCGGAAAAAGTGTAAAATAAAGCGAATTTTTCGGGGAAAATTTTTTTTCCCGCTCAGCGGGGGTGCCGCGCGCTGCGGCCTATATCTCGAAAGTAAGTTATTTACCTATTTAGGGGAAGATCACCTTTATTTATGATTGAATTGACTTGATTTCTCACAACAAACATAGGAGAATGATTGTTTTACGAGGTAGCGTTCGTGTTTCCGAACTATCCAAAATATTTTTAGATTTATGTGTACAACAAGGCCGACATCTTCCAATATATCAAAAAAGTAATGAAACTCTATTTTTTTTAGCATGAAGATAAGGTTTATTTTAGAATTGAAATCGACAGTTGATGGAATTAGAGGTGTTCTATCAGCAGCAAGTGTCAAAACCACTTGTCCAAGTACCACTGAGAAAATGTGTACTGCCAAATGCAATTTTTCGTAAATTTTGCATATTTCATTTCCTTTTTGGCCGATATGATTGAAACTTCAGCACAGCATACTCGATATAACCTTCTAATAGTACACCAAAAATGAACGTAATCGGTTCATAAAAAAAATGTCGTTAAAATGCGGACCGCATCCGCCCTTCAGCTTCCAGTTGTGACCCCTTGTCCCTGTGTCCCCTCTCTGGAACATCCTATCTCTGTCCACCTTGTCTATTCCCCGCAGTATCTTGTATGTCGTTATCATGACTCCCCTGACCCGTCTGTCCTCCAGTGTCGTCAGTCCGATTTCCCTTAACCTTTCCTCGTACGACGTTCCCTTGAGCTCTGGGACTAGCCTTGTTGCAAACCTTTGTACTTTCTCTAACTTCTTGACGTGCTTGACCAGGTGTGGGTTCCAGACTGGTGCTGCATACTCCAGTATGAGCCTAACATACACAGTGTACAGTGTCTTGAACGATTCCTTATTAAGGTATCGGAACGCTATTCTCAGGTTTGCCAGGCGCCCTTATGCTGCAGCGGTTATTTGGTTAATGTGTGCCTCCGGTGATGTGCTCGGTGTTATGGTCACCCCAAGGTCATTCTCCCTGAGTGAGGTCTATAGTCTTTGTCCACCTAGCCTATATTCTGTCTGCGGTCTTCTTTGCCCCTCCCCAATCTTCATGACTTTGCATTTGGCTGGATTGAATTCGAGAAGCCAGTTACTGGACCACATGTCCAGCCTGTCCAGGTCTCTTTGCAGTCCTGCCTCATCCTCGTCCGATTTAATTCTTCTCATCAACTTCACGTCATCTGTGAACAGGGACACTTCAGAGTCTATTCCTTCCATCATGTCGTTCACATATATCGAAAATAGCACTGGTCCTAGAACTGACCCCTGTGGGACCCCGCTCGAAACAGGCGCCCACTGTGATACTTCTTCACGTACCATGACTCGTTGTTGTCTCCCTGTCAGGTATTCCCTTATCCCTCCCTTTTACGTGCACCTGATCCTCCAGCTTCTGCACTAATCTCTCGTGGGGAACTGTGTCAAAGGCCTTCCTGCAGTCTAGGAAAACGCAATCTACCCACCCCTCTCTCTCTTGTCTTACTTCTGTTACCTTGTCATAAAACTCCAGGAGGTTTGGTGATACAAGATTGCCTTCCATGAACCCATGCTGGTTTTCATTTATAATCTTGTTCCTTTCCAGGTGTTCGACCACTCTCCTCCTGATAATCTTCTGCATGACTTTGCACACAATACATGTCAGAGACACAGGTCTGTAGTTTAGTGCCTCGTTTCTGTTTCCTTTCTTAAATATGGGGACTATATTAGCTGTCTTCCATTTCTCAGGTAGTTGCCCAGTTTCAAGGGATGTGTTGAAGATTGTGGTTAGAGGCATGCACACATCTCTGCTCCTTCTCTAAGGACCCATGGGGAGATGTTGTCCGGTCCCATCGCCTTTGAGGTGTCAAGGTCACTTAAGAGCTTCTTCACCTCCTCCTCAATTGTTCGTATGTCATCCAACACTTGTTGGCATATTCCATCTTGATGCTCCCTTCTGTGCTGTCTTCCCACAGCCCTTCCTGTCTCTACTGTAAAAACTTCCTTAAATCTCCTGTTCAGCTCCTCTCATACCTCCTGATCATTTCTTGTGAGTTCTCCACCTTCTGTCCTTAATCTGATCACCTGGTCTTTGACTGTTGTCTTCCTCCTGATGTGGCTATACAACAGTTTCGGGTCAGTCTTGATTCTCGATGCTATGTCATTTTCATACTGTCGCTGGGCCTCCCTCCTTACCTGTGCGTACTCATTCCTGGCTCTGCGACTGATCTCCCTATTTTCGTGTGTTCTCTGCCTTCTGTACTTTTTCCATTCTCTATTGCACTTTGTTTTTACCTCCTTACACCGTTGGGTAAACCAGGGGCTCTTTCTGGTCTTCCCGTTGTTACTGTTGCTCTTGGGAATGAACCTTTCCACTGCCTCCTTGCATTTTGTTGTTACATATTCCATCATTTCATTTACTGGCTTTCCTGCCAGTTCTCTGTCCCACTGGACCTCCAGCAGGAAGTTCTTCAACCCTATGTAGTCCCCTCTTTTATAGTCAGGCTTTTCCCATTCAACTCCTGTTATTCTCTCCACTTGCAGCTCTACTATGTATTCAAAGCACAGAACCACGTGGTCGCTAGCTCCTAGGGGACTCTCATACTTGATGTCCTCAATGTCTGAGCTGCACAGGGTGAACACAAGGCCCAATCTTGCTGGTTCATCCTCCCCTCTCACTCTGGTAGTGTCCTTAACATGTTTGTGCATGAGGTTTTCCAGTACCAAGTCCAACATCCTGGCTCTCCATGTTTCGGGACCCCCATGTGGCTCCAGGTTTTCCCAGTCAATCTCCCTGTGGTTGAAATCCCCCATAACCAGCAACTTTGCTCTGCTGGAGTGAGCTCTTCTTGCCACCTGAGCAAGTGTGTCCACCATTGCTCTGTTGCTCTCTTCATATTCCTCTCTTGGCCTCCTGCAGTTTTGTGGTGGATTATACATCACTGCAATGACCACTTTGCGTTCCCCAGACTGAAGTGTACCTGCTATGTAGTCTCTTTCTCCCGTCTCATCTATTCCTTCCATTTTCTCGAATTTCCATCTGTTTTTTATGAGCAGAGCAACCCCACCTCCCCCCTGCCCCTTCTATCTTTCCTCATGATCTGGTATCCTGGTGGGAAGATTGCATCTGTTATTGTCTCCATGAGTTTTGTTTCTGTAACTGCTATGATGTCTGGGGACTTCTCATTGATTCTTTCTTGCCATTCTCATGTTTATTCGTTAGTCCATCTGCATTTGTGTACCAAACCTTCAACTTCTGTTCTAATACTGTAACTGTGGTGCGGGGGGTGGAAACAGAGGGATCGGTGTGTGATGGTTGGTTTGGATTGTTCAGTTGCCTTGGGGGTGTCGTGGCTGGAGTCCTTCTGCAGGTGTTTCTGGGGGGTGCGCTTGTCCTTCCGTTTGATCGTGGGTTATTCTGCTCTCCTTTTTCATTTCCTCCCATTTCTTCTTTCGTTTTTGAACTCTCTCTTTCATTGTCTTCCTTTCGTCCTGTGTTCTGTCTCGATCGAGGTACACACTCCGGAACTCCTGCTTGCCTCTCAGCCGTGCTTTCTCCTGCAGGATCATGGTTCGGGTTGATTCTGCCTTGAAAATTACTTTGAGAGGCCGATTCCTTTTCTTTGTGAACCACCCAATTCTCCGAAAATTTGCCACCTGGGTCATGTCCCCCTCGCCTATCACCTTCATGATATCTTCAATCGCTTTTTTCTCCTCCTGCTTTCTTTCATCATAAGTTTCCCCTTCAGCTTCGTCTAGCGGCTAGACTCTAGCCAATAGACAAACACAGATCTCTCCCTTTCCACCTCCCACTGTGACTCCCATTGCATCCTTCCCGTGGTGTGTTCCTTCCTTCAGTCCCTTCCCTAGTTATGGCCCCTATGCTTCTTGGTTTATCCATCCTGCTCACCTGCTCCTGGCCCCCACAGGTATCTGGTAAGGTCTTTGTACATGTCCTAGTTCCTTCAATGTCTTCCAGCCTCTCATTCTGTCCTAGTGTGCTCCCTGTCTTTGTTTAGGCCCCATGTGGGTTTGACAGGACCTCTGCATACAGTTAAGTTTCCATGCTTCCTTCAGACCTGTTGTCTGTGTTTGATGTAGCCATTGCCGATGCTACTTCTGTAATATCTTTGTCTCTGTGATGTTTCAGATGTCTCAGCTCCTCATCTAATCTCTCTATCTTGATTTCTGCTGCTGTGGCCTGTTGCTTCCACCTTCTGCATTCTGCTGCTAACCTCTCTTCCATCTTCCTTTCCAGCTCATCTAGTCTCCTTTCCCAGTCTTCCTCCCTTTTTTTGAGCTCTATCTCCCATTCCTCCCTCCCAGATTCGTCCTATGAGCCCCTTGTCCTCATCCTGGTTAGGGGGAGGGGAATAGATGGTTAGGAGAGGGGATGGATGGTTGTGGGGGAGGGGGAGGATGGTTATTGGAGGGGCAGAGATAGTTGGGGGAGGGAGTTAGATGGATTGGGGAAGAGAGGGGATGGATGGTTATGGGGGAGGGGAGAGGATGGTTATTGGAGGGAGGGAGGTAGTTGGGCGGGGGTTAGACGGTTTGGGAGGGGTTAGGTGGTTTGGGGGAGGGGTAGGTGGCTAAGGTGAGGTGGTTGGGGAAGGGGGGGGTACGTGTTTGTGTCAAGTGTTTGTGTCAAGTGGTGGAGGTGTGTGTGTGTGTGTTGTGTGTGTGTATGTGTGTGTGTGTGTGCGTGTGGTGTGCGTGTGTGTGCGTGTGTGGTGCATGTGTGGTGCATGTGTGGGTGTGTGTGGTGTGTGTGTGTGTGGTGTGTGTGTGTGGTGTGTGTGTGTGGTGAGTGTGTGTGGTGTGTGTGTGTGGTATGTGTGTGTGTGTGGTGTGTGTTGTGGTGTGTGTGGTGTGTGTGTGGGGTGTGTGTGTGCGTGGGGTGTGCGTGAGTTGTGTGTGTGGTGTGTGTTGTGTGTGTGTGTGTGTGTGTGTGTGGTGTGTGTGTGTGGTGTGTGTGTGTGTGTGGTGTGTATGTGTGGAGTGTGTCTGTGGTGTGTGTGGTGTGTGTGTGTGGTGTGTGTGTGTGTTGTGTGTGTGTGTGGTTGTGTGTGTGTGCGTGTGTGTGTACTCACCTAATTTGTACTCACCTAATTGTGGTTGCAGGGGTCGAGACTCAGCTCTGGCCCGCCTCTTCATGATCGCTTATGGATCTCTCTCTCTTGGCTTCGAGCTTGTCATACCTCGTCTTAAATATGTATGGTTCCGCCCCACGTACTTCACTTGCTGCTATTCCTTGTGACAACTCTTGACTGAAGGAAGTATTTTCTAACGTTCTGTGACTCGTCTGAGGTCTTCAGCTTCAGTTGTGACCCTTGTCCCTGTGTCCCTCTTGGAAATCCTATCTCTGTCACCTTGTCTGATTCCCCGCAGGTATCTTGTATGTCGTTATCATGTCTCCCCTGACCCTGCTGACTCCAGTGTCGTCAGTCGATTTTCCATTAACCTTTCCCGTACGACATTTCCACTTGAGCTCTGGATCTACTTGTTGCAAACCTTTGTTATTTCTCTAACTTCTTGACGTGTTGAACCAGGCGTGGGTTCCAGACTGGTGCTGCATACTCCAGTATGGCCTAACATACACAGTGTCAGTGTCGTGAACGATTCTTGTGTAGGTATCGGAACGCTTTCAGTTTGCCAGGGCCGTATGCTGGCTGTGTGTTATTTGGTGATGTGTGCTCCGGTGATGTACTCGGTGTTATGGTTCACCCCAAGGTCTTTCTGCCCTGAGTGAGGTCTGTAGTCTTGTGTGTGTGTGTGTTTGTGTTTGTGTGTGTGTGTGTGTGTGTATGTGTTACGTATGTGTGTTGTATGTTGTGTATGTACTCACCTATTTGTGGTTGCAGGGTGTCGAGTCCTATGCTCTGCTAGGTGGGTTATGAGGTTTGGGAGGGTGTTAGGTGGTTTGGGGGAGGGGTAGGTGGCTAAGGTGAGGTGTTGCGGAAGGGGGGGTACGTGTTTGTGTAAGATGTTCTGTGGTCAAGTGGTGAGAGGGTGTGTGTTGTGTGTGTATGTGTGTGTGTGTGTGTGTATGTGTTTACGTATGTGTGTATGTATGTGATGATGTGTGTGTGTGTGTTGTGTGTGTGTGTGAGTGTCTACCCTTGTTGTGTGTGTTGTGTGTGAGGGACGGAGGGTTTGGGGGTGTGGGTGGTTGAAGATCCGTCGTGTAGGCACAAATTTAGTCTCATTTTCTTTCCCACTAGCTACTCTCTCCACTTATGCCTTTCTGGATTTACGGTGTTAATTGTTGCTGGTTATTATCATTTTCCTTGCTTACATTGATGTGAGGATTCCTAGCTTCCTAAGTATTATTTGTAATACTACGGGTAGTAACTGCCTGTGTTGCGTGTGTGCATGTGTGTGTGTGTTGTGTGTGTGTGGTGAGTGTGTGTGGTGTGTGTGTGTTGTGAGTGTGTGTGTGTGTGATGTGTGTGTGTGGTGTGGTGAGTGTGTGTGTGTGTGTGTGTGTGTGTGTGCTGTGTGCATGTGTGTGTGTGTGTGTGAGTGGTGTGTGTGTCGTGTTGTGCTGTGTGTGATGAGTGTGTGTGTGTGGTGAGTGTGTGTTGTGAGTGTGTTGTGGTGTGTGTGTGTGTGTGTGTGTGTGTGTGTGTGTGGTGATGTGTATGTGTGTGTGAGTGTGTGTGTGTGTGAGTGGTGTGTGTGTGTGAGTGTGTGAGTGTGTTGTGTGTGTGTGTGTGTTAGTGTGTGTGTTGTGAGTGTCTTGTGTGCGGTGTAATGACTGGCCGCAACTTCTTGTGACCTGAAACAACCCTCCTGGGACCAGACCCTAGCACACACACACATGTGTGTGTGTGTGTGTGTGTGTGTGTGTGTGTGTGTGTTGTGTGTGTGTATGTGTGTGCGTGTGTGTATGGTGTGTGCGTGTATGTGTTTGTGTGTGTTTGTGTGTGTGTGCATGTGTGTATGTGTGTCTGTGTGTTTGTGTGTCTGCGTGTGTTTGTGTGTGTGTGTGTGTGTGTGTGTGTACTCACCTATTTGTACTCACCTATTTGTGGTTGCAGGGGTCGAGTCACAGCTCCTGGCCCCGCCTCTTCGCTGATTGCTACTAGGTCCTCTCTCTCCCTGCCCCATGAGCTCTATCATACCTCGCCTTAAAACTATGTATGGTTCCTGCCTCCATACATGAGTGTGTATGTGTGTGTATGCGTGTGTGCGTGTATGTGTGCGTGTGTGTTTGTTTGTGTGTGTGTGTGTGTGTGTGCATGTGTGTGTGTGTCTGTGTGTTTGTGTCTGCGTGTGTTTGTGTGTGTGTGTGGTGTGTACTCACCTATTTGTACTCACCTATTTGTGGTTGCAGGGGTCGAGTCACAGCTCCTGGCCCCGCCTCTTCGCTGATTGCTACTAGGTCCTCTCTCTCCCTGCCCCATGAGCTCTATCATACCTCGTCTTAAAACTATGTATGGTTCCCGCCTCCACTACGTCACTTTCTAGGCTATTCCACGGCCTGACTACTCTATGACTGAAGAAATACTTTCTAACATCCCTTTGATTCATCTGAGTCTTCAACTTCCAATTGTGACCTCTTGTGTCTGTGTCCCATCTCTGGAACATCCCGTCTTTGTCCACCTTGTCTATTCTGCACAGTATTTTATATGTCGTTATCATGTCTCCCCTGACCCTCCTGTCCTCCAGTGTCGTCAAGCCAATTTCCCTCAACCTTTCTTTGTAGGACAATCCCCGTAGCTCTGGGACTAGTCTTGTTGCAAACCTTTGCACTTTCTCTAATTTCTTGACGTGCTTGACTAGGTGTGGATTCCAAACTGGTGCTGCATACTCCAGTATGGGCCTGACGTAGATGGTATACAGAGTCTTAAACGAATCCTTACTGAGGTATCGGAACGCTATCCGTAGGTTTACCAGGCGCCCGTATGCTGCAGCAGTTAATCTGATTGATGTGCACCTCAGGAGATATGCTCGGTGTTATACTCACCCCCAGATCTTTTTCCTTGAGTGAGGTTTGCAGTCTTTGGCCATCTAAACTATATTGTGTCTGCGGTCTTCTTTGCCCTCCCAATCTTCATGACTTTGCATTTGGCAGGGTTAAATTCAAGGAGCCAGTTGCTGGACCTGGCTAGTTAGCCTGTCCAGGTCTCTTTGTAGTCCTGCCTGA
>NW_026489644.1:0-27390 GCF_026875155.1 Cherax quadricarinatus
ATGGATGACAGAGAATCAGTTACAATTAAACTGTCAATCTTTGATACATAGATGCATTTCAGTGCAAGGAGTATGGCAAACAGTTCTGTCTGAAGGGTAGAGGCCCAATTATTGATGCGTGCTCCAATTTCTTTAAGAGAGCCATCACTCTGTACGACAACAGCAGCACTACCAGCTGCACCAGTGGATTGGTGAACAGAACCATCAACGTAAATAATTTGCGAGAGTGTGTGCTGTGTGACTAAGTTATCAATACAGCTTAAGGCCTCATGTTTGGCTTCAAGGCGAAGTTTTGGTTGTGATTTAAGAAGTAGTTTGGGGGGAAATGGAGGAATGGTAGTTTGGAATGGGGTAATATTCCATGGAGCGGAGAAGTGCCGCTGTTGCCTTACTTGACATAGATCATGTATCTGATTCATGCGGAGGTCGGTTCCAGTCTTTTCGATCCATCTGGAGGAGTGTTCACCAGTGCTGAGGAAAGTTTGGAGGGCTTCTGTGCAGGGGTTTGAATGAGCTTGCCTGAGCATATTAACCCCAATTAGGATATTTCTTTCAGTAACACGATCTCTGATGCTTGGAATATCAAGTTCTTTTTGCATATTTAAAATTTTGGCAGTACGAGGGCATCCTAGGATGATCCTCATTGCTTCGTTCTGCAGTTTTTCCAGCCCTCCAAGCTTCCAGTCAGACACAAGAGCAAGTAGTGGCGCAGCATAATCAACCAATGATCTAATATAAGCAAGATACATCATTTTCACAATTTTAACATTAGCACCATACCTGGGGTGAAGCCCTGCCACAACTCTAAGTGCTCTTAGTCGTTCTTTGTATTGGCGACAAAGTCTTGTTACAACAGGTCCAAGTAGTGGAACCTCAAAGCCTAGATACCTGTATCTGCTTACATATTCTAGAAGAGACCCATCATGCAATTGGATCTGACGAACTGTGCCTCTCTGTCGAGGAGGACGCCTATTGAGTATCTTTGTTTTATCAGTAGAGATTATCAACCCCAGGTCCTGACACGAGGCTAGTACATGATTAAGAATGTTTTGGGTGTTGGAGAATCCGGTGGTGTGAATCATTATATCATCAGCAAAACTAATCACATAATTATGGGGCTGACTAGGCATAGCATTAAGTAATGCATTAATTAGAATATTGAACAGTGTGGGACTGAGCACACCTCCCTGTGGGGTTCCTAATTCAAAGTCTTTAGTTACACTTCTATGTCCCTGGAACAACACAGACGATTTTCTGTTGGACAGGTAGCCTTTAATCCAGCGGAGAAGCCATCCTCCAACATCCATTCTGGCAAGTTCACTAATTATTACATGTCGGTTGGCTACATCGAAAGCGGATTTAAGGTCAAGGAAGGTAGTGTAGGAGCTGTCAGTGTGCAGGGTGAGAAAGGTGGCTATGCAATGATGCACGCTCCTTCCATGCATGAAACCATGTAACCGGGGAGACAAAAATTGTTTGATTCTGTACATGAGACGATTAAGAATCATTCTCTCAAATGTTTTACACAAGCAGCTAGTAAGAGATATTGGGCGAAATGCATTTTGTTGATTGGGCTTAGGAATTGGAATGATGAGGCTGTTGGTCCAAGATTGAGGGAGCTCCCCAGTTACATAGCTCATGTTATATAATTCAAGTAATGGATTACCTGGTACTCGACACAGCAATCTGAGTATGTTGTAAGTAATACCATCCTCACCAGGCGACGTGGAGTTGCCCTTAGTTAGCGCTGCATCAAGTTCATAATTAGTGAAAGGAATGTTGCAATCATCTGCCTTACTGAGCATAAAGCAAACAAGTCTCTCCCTTGCATCATATTTATCATTTAATTTTGCCTGTGTGGTACTGGGAAGATTGTCATAGCTAGATGTAGCAGCCCAAGCACTGACTAACTCATTCGCCCTATGCAAGGGATGAGGGTGCGCGATCTGCCCAGTTCGTTTACCCTTAATTCTATTTATGTCCCTCCATGCCCGGCTAAGTGGGGTGTGAGCATTAAGACCGTTGACAAATTTTTCCCAGTCGGTTTGCCGCAGCTCTGTCATACGCTCTCTGGCAGCAGCAAGGGCAGTTTGGAAGAGCCTCAGCATTCCAGGGGTACGATGTTTTCTATAGGCTAGGCCTAGTCTGCGAGCAGTACGTTTCAGTGTACGAAGTTTAGAATCATTGTAATAAGTATGGTTTTTGAAGGAGGTATGATTATTACGGAAGTTTGTTGGGTTTAGAGTACCAAGAGGTTGCAGTGGCGGCTCTAAGTAGTTCTGAATACTGCTCACAAGATCATTGTAAAGGTCTCCACAGAGGAACAGCTCATCAGGAATTATACCAGTCAGTCACATGGTGGCAAACAAAGTCATCATGCTATTCTGTGGAACATTAAAACGTTTCCGTTTGAATATCCACCAGGAAGGAATAGTATTACCAATTATCTAAAGGTACCTAGGGAATATCAGACGCTATATCTGTTACAATGGAAGACTCACATCGCTGGCCCAGAAGGTATTGTTGAAGCCCAGGCACAGATCAAGGACGGCCTCCATAATATGAGGTGGGATCAAGTCACCTACAATTGGACATTACATGACTGTTAGGAGTGACAACAGTTGATTGCCATTACGATTACCAAACTGGATTTTTCCATGCTTTTGTGTCTCGCATTTGTCAGTCGCCAATAATAAGAAGTATGGCTCAGAATGAGCAACAAGTTGGAGCTCCAAGTAATTAAATTTTCAGCAGGAGCATACAATTAAATATGTTTGAAGCAGATACCTGATATAAATCCTACCACCCGTGATATTGTAGCCCCTCTGTTTCTGTGAGCAAGAAGTTGATGGGGAAGGATTTTTTAATATAAACACAAGGAGTTAGTAATTTGAGGTTATATGCAACACATGATGTAATTTAGGGGGTTGGATTTTTGCAGGGACTCTGCAACTCTGTAGACACACAACATCAATGGGTTCGTGGTTACTTTATGATGAAGTTCAGAAGATCTTTTTCTAAAGTTGATGCAATTGTTCCAGATAATATAGAAAGTTTTTACGAGTTTTGATCCATTATAGTAGTCGCTGGGATCTTGTTGAGTTTCTCAGCATAATGAAAAAATTGTTCATATAAATAGCATACCTTATCAATGTCAACAGTGCTACCCTTGTCCATGCTTTTGTAAGTGAAAACCTCCATTAGTAGTCCTCCGTGGGAGTCTTCGTAAAAACCCAGAGCAATGACGCTGTTTATGTTGAATGGTCAAGATAGTGACAACACCACCACTCCACATTCCCTCCTCCACTATCATTACAAACGCAACACCCAACTGTCATCACAGGGCCACTACCAACTGTGTGTTCATTACATTTGTCAACAGTAATGTATACAACATTAATGTCTATGTGACTACCCTCAACACACTCTGCACCACCACTTATATTATGCTCAGCACTATTCTAACATTAAGACACCCCCCCCGCTCTCATCACAACTCTTCACCACCAACTTAAATGCGCCTCATCCCTATTACTAACATTATAGACACCACCCCCCCGCTCTCATCACACTCTTCACCACCACTTAAATTAAAGCTCATCACGATTACTAACATTATAGGACCTAAAACCACCGCTCTCATCCACACTCTTCACCACCACTTAAATTATGCTCATCACTATTACTAACTTATAGACAACCATTGCCCTCATCACACTCTTCCCACCACTTATTTACGTCATCACTAGTACTAACACATTGACACCATTAGTCCTTCGTTATGATGCTCACTTAACAGTTCTCAACACAAGTATTATATTTCGTCATTACTGTGATTAAGAACAAAAACCACCACACCATGTTCAGCAGCCTTACACTTGCTTCACAAATTGTGACAATCTTGTTATTGATAACAACTCACCACAGTCTTTCCTTGTGTTGTTCAAGTGTTGTTTCAGGAGAAATTGTTTGTGTTTTCAGTATTTTTATGTCGCACATCAGGTTGTATACCACAGGAGCAAGCTTGGAACATCTGAGATGTGAGTCCCCCGGTCCAGAGCTGAAGCTATTTGGCTGACTATGTCAGCTACTCAAGGTCTAGGCTGGTATTGACAGCCGACCGTATGGAGGTCTGTTGACGTGCTCCCCAGGTGAGGTCTCACCCCCATTGGCTGAGGGCAGGAGGCATGAGGCCAGTATTCAGACCCCGAGGTACCTGTAGTCCTGGGGGCCATTATTGAGGGGTACAGGGGTTAAGTGCGGTTGGCTGCGATGCGATCAGCCCTTCACACTGCAAGTTAGCATGAGCTGCTGTGACTCCTGAGGTCTTACATTGATACATTGTTTAGCAACAGTCTGTTGCTGTTGATCATAGCCTAACACCGTTCAGAAGGATGAGCACATTGGCACACACATGCACACCAGTGTGACCTAGATGGGCATTTCCTGGCAGATGGTGGCCCCAGCGTTGACACTTATAACATCGACGTTAAGGAGGTCTGTACAATGCAATGTAATAGCGGCCTGTTGAGGGCTGCTAACGGGAGTGAATATAGCGTGGCAGAGTCTCCCTGCCAGTCACACTCAGCTAATAATCAGACCGATGGAAAGCAACGAGGGCTTGCAACTTGCTCTTGACCGCCAATATGAGGATGTCAAGTGCTTGTTGACGTCGTAGATGACAATAAGCACTTAGGTGCCCTTGGTGGGGCAGCTCGGAGTTTGATGTTGGCATATATCGTTGAGTGAGAAAGTTTGTCTATAATGCTGAATCATTATGCACAAAGCGTAGTTATCCTCATCGCGGACAAACTTGATTCGTTTTCCTCATGATTGTTTACACTAGCTCTTCGAAAAAACCAGTTAACTTGTCTCTGATCAGTGTTGTCAGGGAAATCTAACCTGACAGCTTGGGAGGGTGTGTGGCCACTTGTATTGCTTTCAGCAAAGCTATCTCGGAAGCCTCGTTTCTTTTTTCCCGTCCGAGCCTGTTTACTAAAATATGTTTCAAATCTGCCTTCACCATCCATCTAAGGTCTACACCATTCAGCTATACTCATGAGCTAACAGGAGTTTTTCACACTGGCGAGGCTAAAGGATACGGTAATAGAAGGGACAAGGAAGGGATATTCCACCCTCGCTTAGACACAGGCAATGTGGGTGTAGTGGCCGCCGGGTCGCAGTGCGATTTTCAAGGTCATTCACGGGCCACAGTCGTCTCGAGTTATCCAATATTGCACTACTCATTAATTATTCCAACCCGCAGCAACTTAAACACAGCAAGCAACCACGTTTCTAGAAATGACGACTAATTTGCACTCTGTGACAAATAAATCAGCACAAACTTAATATGTTTATAGATGAACCCTGCTTGTTACAGTTAAAAAGCTGTTTAGCCAGGATCGGTTAAAACTCGCCCTTATCTCATATGTAGATAATGGCGACGACTTAAGGGATACCGGTGAATAGGACAAGTCGAGGAGACGACATTCACCTCACAGGACACAAACGCAGATGGTGTAAGTGGCATGCGAGTCTTAATAGTGCACATTTTTCAAGGTCACCCACAGGCGCAGACATTCCTCATCTCCTCTTTTTAGCCTACGTAGATACTGATGGTAGCAAGCACAAAGTCCTAAGTCAGTGAAATCCACTCGTGCAATAGTCACAACAAAACAAATCTGCAGACCTTAACACAACCCACTAGGATATTTTGCTTGTAGCAGGCAGGTAGCAGCACAGAGACTTCATTTCGTAAGGGTGAGTGGAGTGTGGCACAGAGGTCGAGACACGGGCACTCAAGCATTATGTGTCGTGGCAAAAACGCCTCTATACGTCATAATAAATAGAGGCGAATGGCTGAGTTCCAAATCGAGGAAGGAGGGGAGAGGGCGAGTTGGATGAAGTTGTAGCCTGTCCTACCGCCTCTTCAAATCAAAAGATGTTTGTGTTTCACTAGGATATATCCCTAGTCACAGTTCATCACGTAAGAGTTCCCAGCAGCATTCACTTGCGCTCGCCAACGATATTTGTTGCATGATGAGTTTATCAGACGGGTGAGAAAGCAGTTCGGAGATAGAATGCCTAGGACTTCCCCTCAACACATCACAACGTCCTCGATCCACCCTCAACCACTCAGCCTAACTCAAAGTTAAAGGTGCAATGTACATATATACACTCTTGTATACAAAACAATAACAACACTCCTCTCCTTCCTCCTCCTCCTACCACCTAAATACAAGTATACATATTGTAAATTGAAACCCTAGAGATAAACCCAAAAAATGCAGACAAAGTGCCAAACTCAGCTTGAAGATGTGAGTAAATGTTGATGAGACACAGTCTTAGTGGCTCTCTCTGAGAGCAGAGAGCTAGATGGATAGTTGACAGGAGCTTGCAGACAGACAAATAGACAGATAATGTTTGTGTACGAGAAAAACAAAGGGAGGGCGATGGTCATCTATCTTTTCTTATCAGCTGCCCCCTCTCCCCAATCCTCGTTTACGCTCATCCAATGTCAGCTCTTATCAGATGTTATCTCACCTTATCTTGTCACTGTCATGGGGTGGACTATTTTTTTCTTGCTTAAAGGGAACAATATTATTATTATTTCTTCTTCTTCTTCTTCTTTTTTTCTTCTTTTTTTTCTTCTCTTTTTTCTTCTTCTTCTTCTTCTTCTTCTTCTTCTTCTTCTTCTTCCTCCTTCTTCTTTTCCTTCTTCTTTTCCTTCCTCTTCCCCCCTCCCCCTTTCCCTCCTCCTCCTCCTTCTTCCTCCTCCTTCTTCCTCCTCCTTCTTCCTCCTCCTTCTTCCTCCTCCCCCCCTCCTTCTTCCTCCTCCTTCTTCCTCCTCCTTCTTCCTCCTCCTTTTTCCCTCCTCCTTCTTCCTCCTCCTTTTTCCCTCCTCCTTCTTCCTCCTCCTTTTTCCTCCTCCTTCTTCCTCCCCCCTCCTTCCTCCCTCCTCCTCTTCCTCCCCCTTTCCTCCTTTTTCCTCTTCCTCCTCCTCTTCCTCCTCCTCTTCTTCCTCTTCTTTTTTCCTCCTCCTCAATTGCTTTTGGTCTCAAACTCCTCAAAATCATGAAATTGATCTTCACTGACACTTCCATCTGTGTTAGAGCATCACTTGGGAAAAGAAGAGTCCCAGATTTGCTGGGGGGTCAATATTTCTTACCGCTAAGCATGCTGAAAAAGGACAACTGAAATGGCATTCCCACAATGCGCCATGCCCCGATTTTTTTTATATGGTGCACACTGACCATGGAGACCCATTCTCTCACATGTGGGCCTACCAGCTTTCTCCGCTTGATTTGAAACCACTATAATTTATGTGTATAAAAACGTCAGAAACAGTGGTAAGACTATATATACAGCGTAAACAGTCAAAGGGTAAAGATCATCATGCAACTGCCTTGCCTTTTCACATATTTCGACTGCGTAACACTATCTCCTGCTAACTGTTTTTTTGGTAATCCACACAAACAATAACCTTTCCACTTCTTTGAGGATTTGCAATCTCTTTTTTGTCAGCATATCCACCCCTTTTGCAACAACAGCACACTTTATATCCTTTCCCTTTGCCATGATCGAAGTGATGGTTGAATGGGGTTTGCCATACATCCTGGCAAGCTCTGTAACACGCACTCCACTCTCATATTTTTCAATGATTTCCTTCTTGAATTAGATCGTGTTTCTCACTTTCTTTACCAAAGCTCTTGCACTAGCTTTCCTTGGACCCATGGTGACTTACTTAGTACTTGCAATCACAAAAAAACAATATTATTAGGTATGAACCCGTGGGGAGATGGTCACATGTTGGTAAACAATGGCACACTGACCGTGAATGGCATGGGAGACTGGCTTTGTGTGCACAGTGATGGGCGGACTGGTACCGGACGGTCGCCGAATCACGAGTCTAATCTCGAAACTCGAGGCCAAATTTTGCTGAAAAAACTTGCCAAAAAATTTTTAGAAATCCCAAGGTAACAAATAATGAAAAACAGGATATCCCATGGTTCACCCAAAGTTGCAGGGAGGCAAAAACCAAGTGTGCAAGGAATGAAGAAATAAAGAAGCAAAGGACCCAGGAGAATAAGAGAGCAGTCGAAAGCCAGAAACGAATTGCACAGATAAGGAGGGGAGGCCCAAAGACAATATGAAACTACTAGCAGCAAAAGCCAAAATCTGACCCGAAACTGTTATACAGCCACATAAGGAGGAAAACCACAGTCAAGGACCAGGTAATCAGGCTAAGGAAGAAGGTGAGAACAAACAAGAAATGACCGTGAAAGTATGTGAGGAACTCCAAACAAGAGATTCAAAGAAGTGTTCACAGAGAGACATGAAGGCTCAGAAAGACGGAGAGTGGGGCAACACCACCAATTGCTGGACACAAGTGCACACAACCGAAGGATGAAGTGAAGAGGCTTCTGAGTGAGCAAGATACCTCAAGGCAAGGGGCCAGATAACATCTCCCCATGGGTCCTGAGAGAGGGGGCAGAGCGCTATGTTCTCTAACAATAATTCAATACATCTATCGAATCAGGGAGATTGCCTGAGGCATGGAAAACAGCAAATGTATTCCCAATCCTTTAAAAAAAGAGACAGGACAAAGCACTAACAACAGAACTAGAGTCACTGACATTATAGTATGCAAAATCATTGAGAAGATTTATCAGAATAGTGGTGAAACACTCTAGAAAGGAATGATCTTCAATCAAGAGCAAGCCAACATAGGTTTCAGGACGGAATATCCTGTGCACAAACCTACTTGAGTTCTATGACATAGTGACAGCAGTAAGACAAAAGAGAGAGAGGGGTGGTGATTGCATAATCTGACTGCAAGAAGGCGTTGACACAGTTTCCACACAAGAGATTGTGCAAAAACTGGAGGACCAAGCAGGGATAACAGGGAAGGCACTAAAATGGATCAGGGAATACTTGTCAGGAAACCGCAGCGACCACGTACGTGCGAGGTGTCAAGTGGGCACACTGTGACCTAACGGGTCCACATGGGTCATCCTAGGACCAGTTGCTGTTTTCTGTATTTGTGAACGACATGACGGAAGGAATAGACTCTGAGTGTCTCCTGTTTGCAGATGACGTGAAGTGATGAAAGAATTTCACTCGATCGAAGACCAGGCAAAACTACAAGGGATGCTGACGCTCAGACCTGCCAGCAATTGCTCCTAGAGTTCAATCCACCAAGTGCAAAGTCAATGAAGATTGGGGAAGGGCAAAGAAAACCGCAGACGGAGAACACTAGGTGCCAAGACTACAAACCTCACTCAAGGAAAAAGGATCTTGGGGTGAGTAAACATCCAGGTACATCTCCTGAAGAGCACATCAACCAAATAACGGCTGCAGCAATATGGGCTCCTGGCAAACCCTCAGAACAGAATATTCCGATATCTTAATAAGAAATCGTTCAGACCTATACACCATGTACGATAGCCCAAATCGAGAATGCTGCAACCAGTTTGGAACCCACACCTACCAAGCACTAAGAAACCAATTGAAAGTGCAAAGGTTTGCACACGAACTAGTCCCAGAGCTAAGAGGTATTCCCTACGAGGAGAGTTAAGGAAAATCAACCTGACGACACAGGAGGACAGGATAGATAGGGGGACATGATAAGACATACAAAATACTGAGAGGATTGACAAGGTGGAACAAAGACAGGATGTTCCATAGATTGACACAGTTACAAGGGGACACAGTTGGACAGTTGAAGACACAGATGAACACAGGATTCAGAAGTATTTTCATTCAGCCACAGAGAGTCAGTAAAATGGAATAACAATTGCGAAGCAATGTAGTGGAGCAGGACTCCATACATACTTTAAGCAGAGTATGATAATAGCTCACGGTTCGAGAAAGTGACCTAGTAATTGATCAGTGAGATGGGCGGGCCAGGAGCTCGGACTCGACCCCTGCAACCTCAACTAGGTGATACACACACATACATACACACACACACACACACACACAGGAGAACTTCCTTCAAGACATTTCAGTGGGAGAGAAATGACAGAAAACCAGTACAAGAAATGAATGGACTATGTAGCAACAAAATGCAAGGAGGCAGAGAGAGGTATGTTCCCAAGGGAAAACAGAAATAATGGGAAAACAGAACGATTCTCTTGGTTCACCCAAAGGTGTAGGAGCAAAAAACTAGGTGTACTAAGAATGAAAAGTACAGAAGACAGAGAACTCAGAAATAAAGAAATCACCGAAGAGCCGAAACGAATATGCACAGATAAGAAGGGAGGCTCAGAGAACAAAAGAAAATGACACAGCATCATAAGTAAGACTGAACCCAACTGTTGTACAGCACATCAGGAGGAAAACAACTGTCTAAGGATCAGGTAATCAGACGAGGAAGGGTGAATGGGGAATTCACAAGAAACGACCGAGAGTTGGTCAATCTCAACACAAGATTTAAAAGTATTTACAGTGGAAACCAGTAATCCAAGAATCAGAACAGTGTGCAACACCAGCACGTGCTGATGAGGTACATAATAACCAGGAGAGTGAAAGAAGCTGCGATCGAACTTGACACTCCAAACGGTGGCACCAGACAACATCTCTCATGTCCCTTAAAGAGGGAGCAGGAAATATTGTGTGAGCCATTAACAAAGGTCTTCCAACACATCATTCGAAACTGGGCAACTCCTGAGGTATGGAAAATGCAAATTTAGTCCCGAATTTTTAAAAAGGAGACAGACATGAGCACTAAACTACAGACCGTATCACTAACGGTAGAGTAGCAAGGTCAATGCAGAAGATCATCAGGAGGAGGTGGTGGGGCACCAGGAAAGAAACAAGTTGACAACCACCCGGTTCAGGAAGAAAATCCTGTGTCATCAAACCTACTAACTCAGTTTTAATGACAAGTGACAGAAGTAATACAAGAGAGAATAGGTGGATCGACGTGCATATTTTTGGAACTGCAAGAAGGCCTTCACAGCACAGTTTCCTCACTAGAGGTTACGCAAAAGCTAGAGACCAGGCACACAGCATAACGGGAAAGGCAACTGCAATGGATCGAGAAGATCTGACAGGGAGGCAACAACATCATGGTACGCGACGATGTCAATTGGCGCCTGTGACAAACGGGTTTCCACAGGGGTCAGTCCTAGGACCTTGCTGTTCTTGGTATATGGGAACGACATAACGAAAGGGATAGACTCAGAAGTGTCCCTTGTTTGCAGATGATGTTAAGTTAATGAGAAAATCAAACGGACAGGATCAGGCAGACTACAAAGAGACCTGGACAAGTACTACAAGCCTGCTTAGCAACTGGCTCCTTGAATTTAACCCTGCCAAAATGCAAAGACCATAAAGACTGGGAAGGCAAAGAAGACCGCAGACACAATCTAGTTTAATGGCCAAAGACTTCAAAACCTCACTCAAGAAAAAGACTGGGGTATGTACAACACCGACATAATCTCCTGAGGCTGCAACATCAAATCAGATAACTGCTCAGCATAACTGCGCCTTGCAATCCGACGGATACGATCCGATACCTCAGAAGGATTCTTTAAACTCTGTACACCATCTACGTCAGGCCCATACTGTGGAGTATGCACAACCATTTGGAAGCCACACCTAGTCAAGCATGTCAAGAAATTAGATAAAGTCAAAGGTTTGCAACAAGACTAGTCTCCACAGCTAACGGGATTGTCCTAGAAGAAAGGGTAGGAAATCGGCCTACGACACTGGAGGCCAGGAGGGTCAGGGAGACCATATAACACATATAAAATACTGCGCGGAATCGAACGAAGGTGGATTAAGACGGGAGTTCCAGAATGACACAGACACAAGATGTCACAATTGGAAGTAAGACTCAATGAATCACAAAGTATGTTAGGAAGTATTTCTTCAGATCCATAGAGTAGTCAAGCTCGTGGAATGGCCTAATAAAGTGAAGTAGTGGAGGCAGGAACCATACATAGTTTTAAGCGAGGTATGATAGAGCTCATGGAGCAGGGAGAGAAAGGACCTATAGCAATCAGCGAAGAGGCCGAGGCCAGGAGTGTGACTCGACCCCTGCCACCCACACAAATAGGTGAGTACAAATAGGTGAATACACATCACACACACTATATATATATATATATATATATATAGATATATAGATATAATATAATATAAGATATTTATAAATATAAAAATATATATATATATATACTTTTTTTATATTTGTGAAAATTCCTTTTGTGACTGATTAATCTGTTAGAGTCTCATTGGTTCCCGAGGATCAAAACCAGATGTATGAGGTAGCCTGCTGACTCATCGTGAACTTTATCTTCACTGATTTGTAAAGTTGATAAAAGAGGAGGAAATGAAAGAGAGTTTGAAGACAAGAGAAGAGAGAGGAGAAGAGCAACCTATAAAGGAAGGGATGAGGAACAAGGCCTAGAATGAAAAGGGTGGATGACCAACAAGAGAAGGAAGGAAGTAAAGGAAGACGGGCAAATGATAGCGATAATAAATGACAAGAAGAGTGAGAGAGAGAGAGAGAGAGAGAGAGAGATGAGAGAGAGAGAGAAGAGAGAGAGAGAGAGAGAGAGAGAGAAGAGAGAGAGAGAGATAGAGAGCTAGCGCACTTTGTAGCTTGTTAGTACGATAACAAACACACTGTAAGACCGAGCATAAGACAGCAGAAATAAAAACTGTATTAATTTTCCTTATAAAAGAGCCTGACATATTTTACAGTATTTTACAAAATGTACAAGCAATGACAAGTTTTACAGGCAAGAGGTAATCTGCTATGATGTTTTTTACTGGCCCACACATCATTTTGGCTTCCTGCTGATTGCGGTTAACTGACTCTTTGCAATAATTTACGTGGCGAACTCTCTCACAAATATTATAGTCTCCCTGAGTCCCGCTAATCTTGATCTGCCACAAGACGAGAACGTTGACAAGCGTGGCATCCCCAGAGAGAAAATTAAGGAATTCTGACTCCGGTGTGGAAGCCTATCCTTTGTGTAAAGCCATGTTGTGCCCAGTAACCCTCCCCACACTTTGAAGTTAAGGAGGGTTGGTCTGAGGACCATATAAGCCCAGGGAAAACAGCTAAGAGGATAATTCTTAGAACTTGGTCTGGGGAACGCTCTTAAGCTGGGAGCTGAGAAATCTGCAGAAGACTCTGGAGAGAGAATTGCCTGGAGAGACTGAAACAGGGTAACTCTAATCGGAGAACCTTAGCAGCCGCCAGTGTTACTAAGGCTGGTTATTTCCTAGCTTGAGTTTCTCTAAACAAATCTTATATTTAATGTATATTTGTTCACAATAACTGGTTATCCACTATCTCAATAACTTGTCTACCATCCCTATTTATCTTAATAATCAAATCCCTTTCTCATTTTCCCAAATAATGTATTGTACAAATATAAACTGTATGGATGAATATATATTCCTCTTCCCATCTTTAGTATCCTTTCTTATATCTCCTTTTATTTTATTGATATAATGATAGTTTAATGAGTGGAGTGATAAGAGTTGAGTATGTTAGTGGAAAGGTGGTGGTCACACCTACCTCACCATTACCATGATTCCCACCTACTGCATTCATTGCCTTCATTCCTCTTACTCTCTTCATTCCCTTAATGTAATTACTTATTCCCTCTCATATAGGACAATAATAGATGGGCTTCCTTTCATACCCTATTGGGTATGTGACCCTACTTCGAATAAATGTAACTACCCTTACATCCAGGAGAGGAGAGAAATTAATAATACTCTGACAATCATCTTATCCAAGAGAGAACATGCCAGCTCTTTCATTTTACATAAATCACCAGCTTACAGCTTATATCATCTGAGAAACAATGCAGTGAGTAAATGAATGGAAAATGCTGAACCCAAAAAATGATATCCTTTGGGTGAAATTTCATTTCAAATAACTATAAGATCCACTTAGTAAAATTGCCGAACTAAGGCGGCGCACGACACTTATAACAGTCCATACCATCAAAATGCGGATAACTACACTATTCTCGCTTTGCTCGATGGTAGGATGCGAGACTTAACAGGCACAATCGCTTAACAACCTTGATATGTTCTCTGGCCTTTAGATTGCCTGGGAGCCTCCCATCCTCCCTGCCTCATTACGACTTCATGAACAAACAGACTACTCAGCTCTCGCCTGGACCCAGCCTGACAAATCTGTCCCATTTCACAGCAGAACCTTCAACATCGAGGGATTGGGTGGCTCTATTGTTAATACCGGCCATGACAAAAGAGTAAGTGCTGTTGTTGGTGCCCGTGCCTGGTGGCTAAAGATCTCCTTCGCAGGCGGGATTCTGGTTCGATCCGCGAGGGTAGAAACATGACCTTTGCCTTACACCATTGTCTGTTTCCCCATCTAAAATGGTACCTGGTGCAGTCGACTGGTTGGGCCCATCCTGGGTACAAAACTGAACTAATTAGCCTGAAATGCCTGCATAACAATGCTTTGATGTAAGTATATGTCACTGATGTCACGACACCTGTTACCGTATACATGTATGTAGAAATAATATAATATTATTTATTATTAGTATATATTATTATTATTAGAATCAAAAAAATGGTGGCGTTCGGGGTGGTGGGTGGTTGGTGGTTTAGTGGAACGCGTTGTTGTTGTTGTTGCTCTGCTTCACAGTCCTGCAGCTGCTTAGTTGTGATAGTGGCAATTGTTGGTACTGATGCAACTGCCAATGGTAGTTAGTTCTGGCGTGACGCGACTGCCTGCACACTGCCTGCACTCTAGAGTGGCATTGCGGATAATTATGCACGTAGGGTGTAGTGGTGTTTGTATGATTAGTGGTGGTAGGGTTGGTAGTGTGGTGATCGTGATGGTTTTGCTCGAGAGTTTTTTGCTTCACTCGGAGTAGACCTGCGACAGTAACAGTAACACAGCTAGTAGCACAGCACAACATAAGATAAACAGCAGCGGTGCCGGCGGCAACAGCAGACAGCAACAGGAGCATAAATATTAATCGGTTTAAAGCCTATGATTACTGTGATGGGTCATAAGACTACATCACGTGTCAACCATCATCATGTTGAATAAAACAATACCAAATTAAATGCCATAAAATTTATGGCATTTACCTCATCTATAATTTATGAATATCTGTATCGAGCTCATTCCCTAAATTAATTTTATAAATATTTTTTATGACTTTTGGATGCATATATAATATATATATTATATATATATATATAAATATATATATAAATAAATATATATATATATATATTCGTGGCCGAATATGAAAAACTGGTCAATAGCAAGAACTCATTTAAAATTAATCTTTTCTAAAATTTCTCTTATACTTTAAAGATATTTTTCATTAATGATAATTAAAAATTTATATTTTCTGCAAAAGAAACTTAGAAAACCTTACCTAACCTATTATAACAACGCAATTTATTTTACCTACCCAACTAATATATTTTAATACTTTTCAGTAATTTAACAATACTAAACAAACACAATGAAATATATTTTTTTCGTTAGGTTAAATGATTTTGCGAAATTATTGCATACACAACAATTTTAGCTTGTCCTATATGCAAGTGAGCTTGCTATTTAAGCCAGATTCGAAAGTTCTGCCTATTCGGCACACATATATATATATATATATATATATATATATATATATATATTATATTTTTTTATATTATAAATGTTCATTTCTTAGTGAGGATACTTAAGGGTCAGTCGTCCTCTATCTAACAAAATAACTAATTAAAATCTACTGCACTAAAAATATATAAAATAAGAAAAGACGAAAAAAAAATCTGCTGTAAGAACAAGAAACCGGACGGCCCATTGCGCGTCTACATAAATTTGCAGATCCACTGTCTAAAGACAGCTTCATCAAGTCCCAACTGACTGCCCTTACGACAGTCAAATGCTCCCTGTGATCCAAGAGGACGGCTGGTATTTATTCCTGGGAAGGGGCAGGGATGAAGGGAGTTGGCGACGATATATTGTATGTTGTTACATTTACTTAATTAATCTAACTAGGTACCTGAATTCTTTCTAGGTAACCCACCCCGACGCTGCCCGGTCCCATAACCAGGCCCTCCTTGGGAATGTAGATAATACGGCTACGTAAATATAAATTGTTACCTATGAGTGGTTGATATAATACAATAATTCATTCTGGCTATGTTTAAGATACATGCTTAATACAATCGTATATATATCACTTATAACAAGTCCAAAACTTATCCGCCGAGCCATGTTCAGTACACCCACAAGGCTTAGGAAGCCAACGTATGCAACACACTCCACCGCCAATACCGATTACTGCAATTGGGCTCTGCATATTCACCTCCCCACTAATACCCTATAACCAACCAGTATCTGGCAACTGAAAAAGAAAAAGTTCCTACACATCAGTCCACACTTGGAAATAGGCCTCCCTACTCATCAACACTCATGGAAAGTAGGTTTGTACACATGACCTCCATCTGGTCGTCAGCTAGAGAGAGCTCGGGGGGGCGGGAAACACACACCAAAACCTAACACTCAACACAAAACACAAATTCGTGCTCTTTAGGAAAATAATGACACATTGTGCAACAACATTATTTGGATACCCAATGTTGCACATGTGTCTAATTTATATCAACATTATCGCTTCTCTGAACCATTTACCAACAAAATAATTCTTTTTTTTTTTTATCTAAAGACTGAATTCAAAATTTAATTAAGACAATGAGAATAATAATTGCACAACATATTCTCCCATGTGACATTTACACTACGATTCCCAGCAGCGTTTTCCTTCTAACTCTTTAAATTCAAAATACAATATAAGGCATCTCGAATATGAAAATGTTGTGATAATGGGAGAATTTTAAAACTTTAGACAAATTGAAGGAACAATATGACAGGAAATCTGAGTCTAGTGGACTTTCTTGATAAACGGTTTCAGAATGGCTTTTTATAACAGTTTGGTGACAAACCAACTAAGGAAATCAATCTGCTTGACTTGGTTCTTGCCAACCTAGATTCACAATTTATATCTCTTGAAGGTTAATATGACATTGGGGAAAGTATCACAAATCATTATTTCCAATATATCATGGAATACCTCAGATAACTGCAATCAAATCTGTCCCAGATTTTCGCTTGCCACTTCATGGGACTGAAAAAATTACGTGGTGGGCAAAATTGGATGTCCCTGACTATGGTCAGTAGGGTATCTTGTTGCCAATATAACGTTTTCAGAGCATAGTTCTAGCGTCCCAGACAACTTTGTTCCGAGTAGGGAAATTAGATTCTAACAAAAATGATCCCAAATGGATGAACAATAGATTAAAACACCTCATTGGTCAAAAGAGAGGCATTATAAGGCTATTAAAGAGGGGATGGCAGTTAAGTAATCAGTATATTCAATTAAAAGAGAAAATAAAGAAAGGAAAAAGAAAAGCAAAAAGGATTATGAGGCTAAGGTCACAAGGGATTAAGACTAACCCAAAAGGTTCTTTCAGTAACAAAGTAAGATTAGGACAGAATGCCCACCTTAAAGAGTAACTCTGTCAAGCACTGACAGTGATAAGGTATGTTAAAATTCTAAATACCTACTCCTCTCAGTTTTCACCCATAAAGTACTAGCGTATTCCGAATAAAAGAGTAAGTAGAAACAGGATGATAATAAACAAATGCACTATTGCAGTAACTATTACATGGTCTCAGACAAATTAGAGAAACAAAACCCTAACAAATTCCCCGAGCCCTGAGAACTGATTCAAGGGTGTTAAAGGAATGTAAAGAGAATTTACATACCTTTGCTAAGTCTTTTTAACATATACTAACAAACCTGGCATAGTGGCCTGGTACGTGGGAAATGGTAAATGTAATACCATTTACAACAGTGACAGGTCCTGCTTTCGAACGCAATAGCCTATGCTCAGGTTAAAAGAAGCAGTTTGTTACCAAGCCAAGTTGACCAATGTTTGATGCCAAACGTGTGAAGTGTGTACTATACACAAATAGTCCAGAAAGAACAACCTCTATATGAAAATTGTATGTCATGTACTGCTGACCGCTCAGCATGTCTCTTTTCATTGCCTGTACATCGACATGACCAGGAACCCAACCCCAAACAATATCTTTATTCTATGTAGAGATACGGCATAGCCAAAGTATAGATACGAGAACTTGGAGTGAGATGTATCAAATTTTTCGTTTAGCCTGTTAGAGCACTAAGGGAGTCCAGAGACTACACACGATGACACAGGCATAGATTGCGATAAACTAATAAGTGCTGCAAGAAAGGCATAAAATTCAGCATAAAATGCTCGCCGAAGATAGTAAATGGCCTTCAGACACGATGCTGTCCGAAACACTGCTGCGAATCCAATGCTGTCTGACGACTTAGAGCCATCTGTGTACACAGCTATGGCAGAAGAATGAGAGGGCAGTGATCAAGAAAAAGAAGTGGGAAGCACCGTAGGCATTGGCTTTCGAGCAAGGGAATGAGAAAGAACAGAACCCGAACAGCTGACTCCCAGGGGGATAGGAAAAGTGAATGCTACATGAACATATAAAGGGTAACTGAAGGGAAGACAAAGCCGAATGTAGGTGAAGAAAAGGACAGAGCCAAACAGGGCGGTGAACAAAAATTCTACAATATCATGACCATTCTAAAAATGGAAGGATTGCGAGATCGAGAGAGCTACAATATAGCGAAGCAATGGGCATCAAGTGATCAACCAAGGTGGAACATTCACATCCGCATAGAGGCTCTCAACAGAGAAGACGAAAAGCACCAAGGCATGACCATAATCCTTGATGAGGATGAGTTAAGGCTAGAGAGACTACAAGAGGCCGCTGAATAAATCTGGTCACCATAATCGAGTATCGATAAAATGAGGGCTGAATGTAGGAGAAGCGAGCTTCGACGAACAGCTCCCCAGGAAAGAGGAGCAAGGATTTTTTAAAAGGTTCAGCTGGCTGTGACAAGTTGCCTCAGAGAGGTAAGTGAGTTTCCAGGATAACCTACGGTAAAAGAGATGCCTAGAAACTGACTGTATCACGTTCGGGGATACGGGAGCCATAGAGATACAAAGGATCATCGGATATGACATAGAGCGTCTAGTGAAAGTAATTTGGGGCGAGTTTTGGTACTGGAGAATTTAAAATCCATGCGATGTGGCCCAAGTGGAAACAAAAAACCCGTTGTCCTCATGCTGGTGAGTAACTGTAATGAGATACAGTCAGCGCCTTGCAACAAGCCAATACGAAGTCATCAACATAGATGAGACAAAATATTGGGTGAGAACAGAGGCCAAATCCATTATAGCAAGATAAAAAGTGTTGTGCTTCAGAACACATCCCTGGAGGGATATTCCTCAGCTTGGACGAAGTCTGGGAAATAGGCACATTTATGACTCGTACACGGAAATGTTTGTCAGTTAAAAAAGCTCTTAAGGAAGATGGTAAGATTGCCTCGAGGCCTAAGGAAGTGGGCAATGGTCAAAATATTAGACCTCCAATCGTCCATATGCCTCTCAAGGTCAAATAATATGCAATAACTGAGTCATTATTCGCAAAGGCATTACAAGCAGTCGTATCCAAGCATAGTAAGGTCTATGGTAGAACAGCCCTTACGAGAGCCATATTGACTACGGAGAGACTGTTGTGGTGTCTCAAAATACACCTTAATGTCAATTTCCAAGATGTTCCATCACTTTGCTACTGCACTAGTAAGAGCGAATGGGACGATAGTGGAGGCATTCATGTCCTGTATACCTGGCTTGCAGAAAGAAGAAACTATGGCAGATTTCTTCCACATCTGGGAAAACTCCTTGTGCCCAGTAAGATTTAAACGTGTAGAGGACTACAAAGGCTGACTGATGTTAAATGTCGTAACATATGAATATGAAAGTCGTCCAGCCCAGCTGCCGATATCGGTAACTGAAGCACTGCCTCAAGTTTCCTGAAATGGAAAAAGGCACATTACAACAGTTCTTCTCCTGAGAGAAGAAAAGTCCACAAGGGTACTAACTCCTCTGCAGACTTTGAGAGAATAAACGAGGGGTATAGATGGAGCCCCATGAATACGACCAGATGTGGCCAATACAATGGCAACGTCAAGAGGTTTGCTACTCAACACCAGCGACCGTAGAAACATGAGCCGGGTCAGGAAGTATTTACCAACTCAATTTCCTCACTTTTTCCAGACTGCACTCATAGAGGAAGTAAGGTGATGGTGGAAACATAGTCCCTCGCCAGCAAGTGTGTTTAGCATCAACGGATGACAACACGAGCATTCACATGCTCTCTTAAAATCAAGAAGTCCCTCATCGATTCTCTCTTGTACCGTACCTACCCATATCAGTGCTTTTCAAATGTACTGCATGAGCACAAAGCAGAACCACCAAGGCATCACTTCTGAGAATGCCTGCTTGAGGTTTTGGTATAGAATGATTATCTGCGTAATAAACGACGTCGAGAAGAGGTTTAGGAGCTCATCAATGATGATGAAGAAGACCCTCACTAAAAGCATGAGTTTGCGATAAAGGTCCCAATTATTATCCCAATCATAATTTGCAGCGAGGGCACGGATAGTGGTGAATAGACAGGAGAAGTAAGATGATGGAAAATGATCACTGTCATGTAAGTCCAGTAAGAACAGACCAAGGTGAAGTCCAAGTGCAGTGGAGGACAGAGCAGACGATAGATCGATCAAGAGATAGTAATGATACGAGGAATCAAAATGTTGAGTCCCAGATTTAAACCTAGAGGGGTGAGAGCAAAAGCCTCCAACAGATGCCACTGAGTCACAATGAGACCCCCCCCATGGAAATGGAGGTCGTTTAAAATCACCAGTACAGAAATGAGGTGGTAAGATGAAACGTAAGAAAGGCAAAATCTGGATCAAAAATGGCTCGAGAAGGAGAGAGATATAAAGATCATAGTAAACCACTAATCAAGTGGATATGGGGCTTGCAGTGCAATGCCCCACGCAAGGTATGGACAAATTAGTTGACAGTACGGAATAACATTGCGTAGAAAAGAGCACTTTCATTAAAGTCCCTTCTGAAAAGGATCCGAAGAATACAAAAATTAATAGCATTTGAGATAGGTTGGAAAACAGCTGAGTGTATTTGTTCTTGTAAGCAAGCACCAACAGGGAAAACCTGGAAAGCAACATCTGAAGCTCACCCCAATTACCCCTGAGGCCGCAGATATTCCATGTTAAATAGGCCATTATTGGCAATGAAAAATACCAGGAATCCATAGGGAAGGACAACCTAACGACTAAGGTTAGAAAAGTCACAATGTGGTGGCATTGGAAGACAGTTCAAGCAGCGAGGAATGGAGCGTTGTGAAGAAATGGAGTTGTTAGAGATGGAGGAGAGGAAGAAAGGAGCAGGAGAGATCATGTCTATTGAAGGTTTAGGTCTCTGCAATATATTCTGAAATGGCTTCAAGTTTTCTGAATTCCCAAAGATTGTATGGAGACAAATATTGAGTAAAGGAGAGGTGAGTAAAGATTGGACAGTAAGGACTGTACAAAGTAAGGTGGACGAAAAGGTGTAGGTACTGGAGAAATGTGGGAGACCGAGAGGCAGAAACCAGGCGGTGCAGAAGATGAGAAACTTGGGAGGATGGGGTGGAAGCAAAGTACTAGGAGGAGGGTGTACCTCCACACTTTAATAGAGCCCAGAAGAGAGGAGAAAACTAGCACAGAGACTGGAAAGGTAAAGTGTGGAGGTGGAAGAAGGAGGAAGGCAAAGAAATTTGAGCACTGGGATTTTTGGACTTCTGAGAATAGAGGGGGCCAATTGTATAAGGTGTCGTCGGGTCCTTGTCGATACCCGGGGCTTGTGAGAAGGTCCGCAAGATGTTAGAACAGACGAGTTGTAGTCCGGACTCAAGCAAAGGACAGCAAAAGGATTAGATGCCGGAGTGGCTATGGGAGGGTAACAAACAGAGGAGGCTGCAGATAACCTCCAAACGGGGAGACGTTTTGAAACATGAGAATAAAAACACAGGTAGTCGCCCCTTGGAGGCTGAGATGAGCAACTGCCATAGCATAAGGGAAGACCTTCGGCCTCTTTGAAGGCAACGGATTTCACGCTCATATCCAAGTAGAACCTGGCAACGGTGAGAGTAACAAAGGAGTGAGTCCTCATTTCAAATAAAGGCTAGATGGAGGTACTGCAAGATGAATTAGAATGGTCGTCTTCTCAATGCCAACCACATTAGACTTTTCAACCGCCTCTATCGGTAGGTGTCCCTTTTCCTATGGATTTCCTGATTTTCTTCATGCCAATCATGCCGATTCAATATAATATCTGCGTCTCAAGGTATGGGTGACTTCAGATTTGCTTTCCCCAGGTTTTTACCCCCCTGTTGGTGCTTGCTTACAAGAACCAACAATTACACTCAGCTGTTTTTACAACCTATCTCAAGCTATATTTTAATTGTATTCTTCGATCCTTTCCTCAATGGGACCTTTAAGAAAGCTTGCTCTTCTTCTACGCAATGATATTCCGTTATGTCAACTATTTGTCCATACCTCCTGCATTGCACTGCAGCCCGAATCCACATGATAGTGGTTACCATGTGATCTTTATATCTCTCTCCTTCTCTCGAGCATTATTGATCCCAGATTTGCCTTTCTAGTTTCCATCTTACCACCACCACTTCTTTACTTGGTGATTTTAACGCCCTCCATTTCCTCTGGGGGGTCTCATTGTGACTCACTGTGCAATCCAGTTGGAGGCTTTTCTCGCCTCTCAACCCCCTCTATGTTTTAAATACGTGAAACTCCTCACCAATTTTGATCCTCGTACTCATACTCTCACTTGCATCGATCTATCAGTCTGCCTCTCCTCCACTGCACTAGACATCACCGGTCTGTTCGTACTGGACTTACATGACAGTGATCATTTTCCAATCATTCTACTACTGCCTTCTCTATTCAACCACCTTTCCGTAGCCCTCCTGGCAATTGATTGGGAAATTGGGACCTATATTTGCAACCACTGCATTTAGTGAGGTTTCCTTTCTTCATCTTCCATTGATGAGCTCCTAAACCCTCTCTCCACGTCAGTTTAAAATACCGCAGATAAGTCAAAAAATTCTATAACCCCAAACCTCGAAGCACATCTGAGAAGTGCCTGCCCTTGGTGTCTCCCTGCTTTTGCTCATGCATACATTTTGAAAACAGCACTGCATAGGCAGGTACCGGTACAATAGAATCGATGAAGGGGATAAATCTCAAAGGCCAAAAAGGAAGGGCCAAAAAGGGAGGGGTGGGGGGAGAGGAGGAAGGAAAAAAAGGAGGAAGGGAATAGGGAAGGGGGGATTGGGAGTAATTAGGTTTCGGTCTGAGGAAGGAGACGCGACAGGTCCCTAATCCTCAGACCAAAGCCTCTTCACCCACAACAAGGAGCCCCCCTTGAATTCTTATTATATAATCAAAAAAGAACGCTAAGCCACAAGGGCTAATCCCCCCTTGAAGAGGGCTTGATTGAAGCTGCTAGAAGTTATGAGTATATATACGTCAAGACATGGTGGCTCGTAAAGACGTATATATTTGAAGACCGAAACGTCAAATGATAAGAGTTAAAGACAAGCTCACGGAATGGATTAATGTCATTCACTGAGGATCCACTGTAACTATATCATTGTTTGAAACCCTTTTAACACACAACAATTTTTATTTGTCTTTTTGTATCTGATAATGCTCCTCTTAATATCAGGATCATTTGGAGTAAAAAGTATTACATCCATGTTGTATGATGGTAAACAGGCAATTCGCCCTACTAATATTACTATAAATGCCTCTGACTCATGTTTGCCTGGTTTACCCTAGTGTACTGATGCCTATGAGTCAACGTTAGAATAATTTCTGATAAACATGAATGCAAAACAGTTTTACACAATTCATTATGACAATTAAATTTAATGTTTTATAACTTAATGTGGTAATATGCAAAGTAAGTTTGTCTTGTGCATCTTGTAAAATAAAAATTATTGTTTATGATCACCCAGAGATCATGTAATATAATATAAATAAATTATTGCATATTAGTCTTAAGATTGTCTAAGTTCGTCAGAACATGTTTTCTTGCAGAACAATGGCTTTCTGCATGAACACCTAAATGTCACCCAGCTCAGACACTGTATCATCTTAACTACAGATTAGATAAAAATATGATAACATGAGCTTAGTTCATACTGTCTAGTATTGAAGCATTTCACTATGCTGCATGTTGAGGATTATGAACACCCTTAATCTTTGTCCCCAAAACACTATGTTAATTTTCTCACTTATTTGGGAGAATATAATGTATATTGTAAAGGTACACTCCCATTGTATTCAACATCAACCCAAGGTAACAAATAATGAAAAACAGGATATCCCATGGTTCACCCAAAGTTGCAGGGAGGCAAAAACCAAGTGTGCAAGGAATGAAGAAATAAAGAAGCAAAGGACCCAGGAGAATAAGAGAGCAGTCGAAAGCCAGAAACGAATTGCACAGATAAGGAGGGGAGGCCCAAAGACAATATGAAACTACTAGCAGCAAAAGCCAAAATCTGACCCGAAACTGTTATACAGCCACATAAGGAGGAAAACCACAGTCAAGGACCAGGTAATCAGGCTAAGGAAGAAGGTGAGAACAAACAAGAAATGACCGTGAAAGTATGTGAGGAACTCCAAACAAGAGATTCAAAGAAGTGTTCACAGAGAGACATGAAGGCTCAGAAAGACGGAGAGTGGGGCAACACCACCAATTGCTGGACACAAGTGCACACAACCGAAGGATGAAGTGAAGAGGCTTCTGAGTGAGCAAGATACCTCAAGGCAAGGGGCCAGATAACATCTCCCCATGGGTCCTGAGAGAGGGGGCAGAGCGCTATGTTCTCTAACAATAATTCAATACATCTATCGAATCAGGGAGATTGCCTGAGGCATGGAAAACAGCAAATGTATTCCCAATCCTTTAAAAAAAGAGACAGGACAAAGCACTAACAACAGAACTAGAGTCACTGACATTATAGTATGCAAAATCATTGAGAAGATTTATCAGAATAGTGGTGAAACACTCTAGAAAGGAATGATCTTCAATCAAGAGCAAGCCAACATAGGTTTCAGGACGGAATATCCTGTGCACAAACCTACTTGAGTTCTATGACATAGTGACAGCAGTAAGACAAAAGAGAGAGAGGGGTGGTGATTGCATAATCTGACTGCAAGAAGGCGTTGACACAGTTTCCACACAAGAGATTGTGCAAAAACTGGAGGACCAAGCAGGGATAACAGGGAAGGCACTAAAATGGATCAGGGAATACTTGTCAGGAAACCGCAGCGACCACGTACGTGCGAGGTGTCAAGTGGGCACACTGTGACCTAACGGGTCCACATGGGTCATCCTAGGACCAGTTGCTGTTTTCTGTATTTGTGAACGACATGACGGAAGGAATAGACTCTGAGTGTCTCCTGTTTGCAGATGACGTGAAGTGATGAAAGAATTTCACTCGATCGAAGACCAGGCAAAACTACAAGGGATGCTGACGCTCAGACCTGCCAGCAATTGCTCCTAGAGTTCAATCCACCAAGTGCAAAGTCAATGAAGATTGGGGAAGGGCAAAGAAAACCGCAGACGGAGTTTATAACTAAAATATTCTTAAACATTAAACACTAACATTTCAAAACTCTTTAATGTACTCTTGTATGTCTCACAAGTCTGATTTCTTATTAAAAGATTTTCCCGACACTCAGAACATTGATATGGTTTATCTCCTGTATGCACTCTCATTTGTTTCCAATTGGCTTTTTTACACTAAAACATTTCAACACTCTGAACATTTATATGGGTTTAAAACCCCCTGTATGTACCTCATAAGTCTCACAAAACTGTTTTTTACACTAAAACATTTCAGACACTCAGAACATTTTATATGGTTTATCTCCTGTATGTACTCTCATATGTCTCACAAGACTGCCTTTTGCACTAAAAAAATTTCAGACACTCAGAACATTTATATGGTTTATCTCCTGTATGTACCTCATATGTATCACAAATAGCCTTTTTTTATTTAAAAAATTTCAGAAACTCGAACATTTATATATGGTTTATCTCCTGTATGTACTCCAAAATGTCTCCAAGACTGCCTTTTGCACTAAAACATTCAGACACTTTAGAACATTCATATGGTTTTATCTCCTGTAAGTACTCTCATAATGTATCACAAGACTGCTTTTTTGCACTAAAACATTTCAGACACTCAGAACATTGGTATGGTTTATCTCCTGTATGTACTCTCTATATGTACACAAAATAGCTTTTTATATTTTAAAACATTTCAGACACTCGAAAAATTATATGGTTTATCTCCCCGTATGTACTCTCATATGTCTCACAAAACTTGCCTTTTAAAACAAAACATTTCAGACACTCAGAAAAATTCATATGGTTTATCTCCTGTAAAGTACTCTCATATGTATCACAAGACTTTCTTTTTTTGCACTAAAACATTTCAGACACCAGAACACTGAATGTTTAATCTCCTGTATGTACTCTCATATGTATCACAAATGGCTTTTTTTTATAAAACTTTCAGACACTTAGAACATTTGGGATGGGCTATCTCCTGTAAGTACTTCTCATATTTTCCACAAGACTGCATTTTACACTAAAAGATTTCAGACACTCAAACACTGATATGGTTTATCTCCTGTATGTACTCTCATATGTATCACAAGAATGGTTTTTTTTGATTTAAAAAATTCAGACACCTCAGAACATTGATATGGTTTAAACCCTGTATGTACTCTCACTATGTCTCACAAAACTGTTTTTTATACTAAACATTTCAGACACTCGAACATTGATATTTTTTTATCTGTCATGTAGTCTCATGTTGTCAAAAGATAGCTTTTCGACTAAACATTTCAAACACAATGTGCATTGGTATGGTTATCTCCTGTATGTACTCTCATGTGTTCACAAGATTCTTTTTTATACTAAAATATTTCAAACAGAACAATGTGCATTTTGGGATGGTTTATCTCCTGATGTTACTCTCATTTTGTCACAAGTTACTTCTTACACTAAAACATTTCAAACACACGTCCAAAGGATGGTTTATCTCCTGTATGTACTCTCAATGTGTCACAAGATTACTTTTATACAAAACATTTCAAACACTCTGCACATTGAATGGTTTATCTCTTAATTTTACTTCATTGTCCACAAGATGCTTTTTCGTCTTTAAACATTTCAGACACTCTGAACATTCATATGGTTTGGTTCTATTTTAATATATTTTTTAAAATAAAGTATTTTATTTTAAAAAACATTTTTAAAATTAATCTTCCTTATGTACTCACTTGCTATTCATTTGTTTTTTTTTAACATTTG
>NW_026489655.1:0-19599 GCF_026875155.1 Cherax quadricarinatus
TTACCCCCCCCCCTCCAACCTTTCCTAGGCCACCCCTACCCCGCCTTCCTTCCACTACAGATTGATACACTCTCAAAAGTCATTCTTTTTCGTTCCTTCCCCTCTACTTTCCCCGAATCACCCTCAAAAAATCTTTTCCCAGCCCTCTGGACAAATTTTTTTGGCAATCCCCACCTCCTAATTTCTAAATTACGAATTCTTTTGCATTAAATTCACACCCCCGCATTGACCTCAGTTGAAATCTCCACTCCCTTTCAGCCTTCCCTTTCGCTGCAACTTTTCATCACCCATGCTTCAAAACCCCATATAAAGCTTTTGGAAAAATTTTATACCCCTCATGCTTTCCCCCTTTCTTTGCTTCCAAGGACAAAGTTTTTTTGTTCCACAGAGCCCTAAGTGCACCACTAAACCCCTTTTCCCCTCATCAATTCATGTTTTCACCTCATTTCATAGAACCCATCCGCTACATGTCCCCTCCCAAAAATCTGAATACTTTCCCCCTCCCCCATCCCTCTCTCCAATCTGATTCCAATTTTTCATCACCCTAATCCTTTTATCCTCAAAAACCTTACCCTTTCCTATATTCACTTTTAATTTTCTTTTTTTAAACATACCCTAAAAAAATTTCCCACCCCCCAAAATCTCTGCAACTTCTTTTCAGATCCCCCAAGAGCACAGGGGTCATCACAAAAAGCAACTGTGAAAATTTCCCCCCTTTTAATTTTTCCATTCTTCCCTTTTTAACTCCAAAACCCTTCCAAAAACCCTCCCATTCACTTCTCAAAACCCCTATCTATAAATATTTTGAAAACCACGGTGACATCACACGTTCTTGTTAAAGCCCTCCCTTTTACTGGGAAATAATTCCCTTTTTTCCTACATACTCTAACCTGAGCCCTCACTACCTCGAAAAAACTCTTCACGCTTTCAGTGACCTACCTCCTATCCCATACCCCCTGCAACATCTGCCCCCATTGCCCCCCTATGCACCCTTTTCATATCCCTTTTCCAAATCCAAAAATTTCCACAAAAAAACCCTTTTTACCTTATCTAAATACTTTTCTTTTTTTAAGTTCTTTGTAAACACTTGGTAAAACAAAACCTCCTACCTTTCCTAAACCCTCCTTTTTCATCGGCTATCCACTCTCTTTTTTAAACTTTTTAAACCCTTCCAATAATAACCCCAAACCATCCCTTTACCGGGTTAACTCAATAGACTTTTTTTTTTTCAAAAAAAACCGGGCCGGGGAAATCCCACCGGGCGGGGGGCCCAAAAAGAAAAACAAAATTTTCCCTTTTTAAATTTAGTAATTTATACAGGAAAAGGGGTTTTTTTTACAAAGCCCTTTCCCTTCCCCGGCTTTTTTAGTCGCCCTTAAAGACCCGATGGCTTACGGGGGGGGGGAAAGAATTGTTCCACTTCCCCCCTGGAGGGAAAAAGAAAATAAAAAAAGAACAAGAACTGAAAGAAAAAAGAAGAAAAAACCCCAAAAGGGGGAAAGTTTAAAACATGTACATTTTTGTTAAAAAATATGTTAGTGTTGACCTAAAATGGAAGCAAAAAAGCAAGACACACCGAAAACTTGCATGTTTTGTGAAAACAGAAAAAAAAAACACCAAACAATCCTACCATTGTGTAAAAAAATTACAGGCTTTTTGTTTTACACTCACTTGGCAGGACGGTATACCTCTCTGGGTTGGGTTTTTGTTTACCAACCCACTATCTAGGGCTCAACCGACTTATTCCCCCCAAATTTTTTGCATTCTCTTTTGTCCCCTTTGGCCCCTTTTTACAAAGGAAATATGGGATGCCTCTGCCAGCCCTAGGTTTCCTTACCTCTTCCATACATTTATTAAATAATAGCACCAGCCACCTTTCCCAAAACCAAAATCCCCAACCCGCTTTTAACATTTCTATCTTTATCCCCTCAATCCCCGCGCCTTTTTTCCCCCCCCTTTTATTCCACCCACTGCCTCACAAAATTTCCCCCCCCAAATCACAACTGGCTCTTCCTCCCCTCCTACAAGGGTTTTTTGTTCCCTCCTTGCCCCATACACGAAAAACACAGCTTCCCTATCTTTATCAACATTTAACAAATTTCCCCAAAATAAATTCCCCCCCCCCCCATCTTCCCAAAAAAAAACCCCTAAAAATCTCCACTTAAAACGTTTCCCCTCCTATTTAAAACTGACAAATCTCTTTTTTTCCCAAGGGTTTCCTTTTAAATTATCAATCTCATTCCAAAACTTTTTCCTTATTTTTTAACAAAAAATTTTTTATAACAAACCACCCCCACTTCTCATTTTTCTCCCCTTTTTAAAAATTCCAAATTTCTTTTTCCCAATCATTTTTTGGGGGGTTTTTTAAAATTTGAGGGGAAAATTTGCCAAATAAAAAAAGGGTATACTAAACAAGAAAAATTTTTCCCAATAAAAATGTCCACAAAAAAACCTAAAGCTAATACGATCAAAATTTCCCTGTAAAAAAATTGGGGAACCATTTTTTTTATTTTTTTTGGCATTTTCCATCAGGTTTTCCCTTTTTTGAACCCCAATTTTTTAACAAAAATTTTTAATTTTTTATTTTTAAAAAGTTTCTTACCTTTTCCCAAAAAAAAAAATAAATTTTTTTTTAAAATTTTGCCCTTTTGGGGAAATTTTAATTTGGGGTCTTCCCCAAAAGGGTTTTAAAGGTTTAATTTTGACTATTTTTGACCCCTCTTTTTTAAAAAAAATTTTCCTTAATAATGAATTTTAATTTCCCGGGTTTTAAAATTCCTTAAAAAAAATTTTTGGAACGGGATCCCTAAAAAAACTCCCCCCCTTTGGAAAGAAAGTTTTGGGGGGGTAATTTGGGGGGTTAAAGTGGTTTTTTTTGGGAGAAAAAAAATTAAAAATAAAAAAAAAAAATTTTGAGTTTTTTGGTTAAAAACCAAAAAAGGAAATTTTTTGATTTTTTGAAAAATTCAAAAGAAACAAACATCAAGTGTCCCCAAACAGTCAACTGGTTCTAATTTTTTCAAAATTGGGGCTTTTTAAAATTGCAAAATTTCGGGACCACGGGTTTTGGGATATTAAATCAAAAAAGGGGGGCTTTTTGGGTACTCATTCAATAGAAAAACTGGATTTTCAAAGCGAAAAAACCCCTTTACCATCCAACTTACGACCTGTTTTACATACGTCCATTTTGATTTACGACCGGCATCGGGCCCTAGGCTGGCCAGCGATGCACACCGCGGGAACAATTTTTGACAATACTAAACGGCGGCAATGCCCAAGCAGGCAGCATCATTTTTGAGTAACCCTGCCCTACAGCGCATCATACGGTATTAACGGACAAACCCTTACAGTCAATTTCACCAGGGCCCCCAAAAGATAATTTCTGAATCTTGCACTGGAGATTGGGGGCAAGAAAGGGGGTTTTTAACTTCCAAACCTCTCTTTTTGGGGTTTCGCTGTTGCAAAAAAACCGCTGAATCTGTCTGCCTTTTATATCTGGGGGGTTTTCCTGTTTTTCTGTCTGTTTACCTGTGGGGCCCTTTCTGTCTACCTGTGTCTATGTCTCCCTTTAGTGTCTGTCTTTCTGTCTACCTGTGTGCCCCTGCCCTTTTCTGTCTACCTGTGGTCGGCCCTTTTTTGTGTGTTTGTTTTTTATGCTACCTGTTGTGTCTTTCTGTCTACCTAGTGTCTTTCTGACTCCCCTTGTGTTTTGTCTTTGCAAACCTGTGTGTGTGCCTTTCTGTCTACTTTTTGGTCCGGGTCTCTGTCTATTTGTGGTTTTTTCTTTAAACCTGCCTTTTTTACCTGTTGTCTGCCCTCTGTCTACCTGTATGGTCTTTCTGCCCTACCTGTGTGTTCTTTCTTTTCTGCTTGTCTGTCTCAGAGCAACTCTTTAAAAGAGTTAATGATTTTTAAAACACCATATTAATAAGATAATAACAATAATAATCACTGAGGTGCATTAAATGTTTTTAAAAAACATTGATTTAGACATTTTGTTTTAATCCATCAAATAATTTTTTTTTTCAAAATTAATAAAAAAACATGTTCCCATAACATAAAACCCAAAAAATTTTAACAAACATCAGATTTTTTTCCCTGGCGGCTTGACAGAGGGAACAGAAACCATTCGTGTCCAGGCTGTAACAACAACAACGTTTTTTTTAAATAACTGTAATATTCTACCCCTTTAATTCGTTTATTCTTTTAATCTTTTTTTATCATCTCTCATTCATTTTTGTGGTCCAACTGGCAGCCTCACCAGGGCCTTATCACACTATGAAATCCACTACAATTTTTAAAAATCTCTCAAAAAACCTTTGCGGGCCCTTAAATTCACCCCAAAATCACCACTAGTTCCCTGGCATTTTTTTAATTTAAATCGCAGGCAACTTCCTACCCTTTTTTCACATTTTGACGTTTGAGAGACCTATCCCCTGCTATCTTTTTTTTTTCCGTTTTTCCAACCAAAACAGTCCCTCAACCTATCACTTCCAAACTCATTTCGAAAACAGAGTTGCCCCCTTTGGGCAAGAACATTTTCCTTGATTCGTTTTCTGCCCAAATATAGCAATGGTTGTTTGGGGGTTTTTGTGTAAAACCCCTGGCAACTCGGAGACTTGCACTCCACTTTCATACTTGGGCAATGATCCTCTCTTCATATCCATAGTAATTTTTCCCCTTTTTTTTGTTGATTTGGGAAACTAAAAACCCCTTTTTTTGGGGGCCCATGGTGACTTTTTTTTGCAGGTGCAATCACTACAAATGCGGGTGATAATAAAAATGTTCCGATTGTATGTTTGGGAAAGGGCCCCGCGGGGGCTGGCGGCCCTTTAAAAAACGGGACCCACGGGACAAGTAGGCGCCCCTCAGGCCCCCAAGTGGAACCCCTCCGAAAGGAACAAATAGCATTGGTCCGGGGTTTTTTTTGCAAATCCCCCCAAGGGAAAAATTTTGCGTTAAAAAGGGATCCTGTCGGATTTTTAAAATTAACAATGCCAACCCTTTTGGCGAGGGTCCCACCCGTAAAATATTTTAAAAGGGAAATAATGATGGAAATGATTATTAATTTTTAGTTTAATAATAAATTTAAAAATTTAATTTTTTATTATTATTTTTAGGGGCCCGGAGCAAAAGATCCACTGATAGCCCCTTTTGTCTAATTTTTGGGGGTTAAACCTAGGGTAAATTTTTACTATGTATGATAACTTTTTTTATGTGTAACTTTTTTTTTTTTGTGGTTTTGTTGTGGGTGTGTGTGTGTGTGGGGGTGGGGTGAGAGGAGAGAGAGAGAGAAGAGGAGAGAGAGAAGAGAGAGATAGAAAGAGAGAGAGAAGAAGAGAGAGAGAGAAAAAGAGAAAAAGAGAGAGAAAGGAAGAGAGAGAAAGGGGAGAGAGAGAGAGAAAAGAGAGAAAAGAGAGAGAGAGAGAAAAGAGGGGGAGAGAGAGAGGGGAGAGAGAGCAAAAAAGAGAGAGAGAGCAAGAGAAAGAGAAAAGAGAGAAAAGCGGGGGGAGAGAAAAAAACGGGGGGAGAGAGAAAAGAGAGAGGGGAGAGAAAAGAGAAAAAAGAGAGAGAGAGAGAGAGATAAAAAAGGGAGGGAGGGAGAGAGGGAGGGAAAGGGAGGGGAGGGGGGGAGGGGGGGAGAGAGAAGAGAGAGAGAGAGAGAGAGAGAGAAGGAGAGAGAAGAGAGAGAAGAGAGAGAGAGAGAAACCCCAAAAAAAAACAAACAAACACACAAAAACCCCAAACACACACAACAAAAAAACCACACACACAAAACACACAAACACACACACACCACACACAAAAACACACACCACCACCCCCACACACAAAAAAACACAAAAAACAAAACAAAAACCAAACCCCAACAAAAAATTTAAAAAAAATCGAATCACCCCCCCAACCCAGGGCCAAAAGAATCCGGACCCGCTACAACCTTTTTCCAAATTTTTCTCCCTTTGGGGAAATTTAAAAACCCCGGCCCAAAGCAAAGGGGAAAAAAAATTTGGGAAATCCCCAAAAAAAAACCCCGAACAATTGATTTAATGGGGAAAAATTTTTAAAATCATAAAAAAAAATTTAAAAAAAAACAAAGAATAATTATGGTAAAAAAAATAAAATAATGATGGTAATTACTTTACAGTACTATGTGGGTTTTATATAAAAAAATTTTTGACTTTATTCAACTTACGTCCTTTTTGACTTACGACCGGTTGGTGGAACCAAGTTTGGCCGAATCGGATGGTGGGTGTTTTTTAAAATTTTTTTTGTCGACCATACACGGGAATTGGCCAAAAATAGGCTCAAAGGGGGAAAAATTTGCTAATCATAAACATCGTCGAGTTTGCTAACTTGCAAGGCATAATTCTGTAATTTTTTCCATCAAATTTCATATTTTTGGGTGCCTTTATGATCAGAAAAGATTATCTATTTTTTCAAAAGAAAAAATTTTTTTTTTTTTTTTTGAAAATTTGGCGACCCTGAGAAAAGCCCCGAGAGGGCCTGGCGACCCTAAAGGGTTAAGTAGTCTGTAACTTAAAATAGCTGTCCAAACTGAACAACAGCTATTTTTTTTTTCTTCTGTGCTTAAAAATATTTTGTTACAGTGACCCTCCCTTTTTTGTTGGGCTCCGTTTTTTTTTCAATTTTTAATATCCCGGCTTTTTATTTTAAAAATACTGGCTCATTTTCATTACTTTCCTCCTTCTCGCAATGGGAAAGGTACCGTCCAAGTCGCACACACACTGAGGGACGTCGCTATGTTTCTCAGTGAGTAAAAATTAAACCTGCAAGGTCACAGAAACATTTTGTAATAATTATTGTATGATAATTCAGTGTGACTGCTAGAAAGCCACCTTTGGGGCCCCCAAAAAAAGCTCTAGTGCCACCTTTTGGGAAAGAGGGAGAAATAAGACAGAATTAAAGTAAGAAATCACTGGAAAATATGAAAGTTGCTTATGTGTGGCCGACACGCAAGGTGACGCCAAGCCCACAACCATCAGTCCCATCATGGCAAAAAAAAAAAGAAATCAAGGAGATCGAGTGCGAAAGGGTAAAAGTGAAAAAAAAATAGAGGTCACAAACACTCGAAATTTAGAGAAATTGTTGTTGGGTGGATCAACGAGAAAAAAAAACATTTGGGGATAAACTTTTTTCAGCTGATAATTTGTGAAAAAGGGAAACAGTTGTATGGTATTCGTAAAGAAAATGCCTGGAATGGTGTGATGAGTGAATTTTAAAGGGCCCGCAAAGGCTGGTTTAAAAATTCAAGAAGCATAGTGGGATACACAGTGTTGAAAAAACATGGTGAAGCTGCAATTCAATAAACGCGGGGAAAAATTCACGCATAATTTTAAGGGGTACATAGAGACTGAAGGGGTCTCCCAACAATGTTTTTAATTTTTGACGAAACAGGCCCTTTTGCAAGAAAATCCCAAAAAGGGACCTCACATGCAGGGGGAAAAGGGGACTGCCAGGACACAAGCCATGAAAAACAGCTAACCCTCTTCTTTGGTAATGCACGGGGGGTTTAAAAATGAAGCCTTTACTGATGATCACTCTGAAAATCCCGAGTGTTTTAAGAAAAACGTGTCACCAAGATATATTTTGTGTGAGTGAAGGCTAAAAATAAGGGATTTTTCACAGGGAAATTTTTCTTTGACTGGTTTAATGAAGTGTTTTGGCCCCAGTGTAAAAATTCTTTTGGAAAAAAAAAATTTCCACTCCAGTGCCTCCTGGTAATGGACAATGCTCCTCCATCCTCCAAACTTGGGTCCATTTGGTGAGGAGTTTGTTTTGTCCCGAGTGAAGTTCTTGTCGGGAAAAGGGACTTGGGTGCCTAATTTTTTATGGAAGGGGAATCCCCTTCCAAACCTAAGTCCTCCCCCCCTTTCCCCTCCTCCCTTCTTCCATACACCAACAAGATCTTCAATAAAGGTAATGTCAGTTAAAGTTTTTTTAACATTTATTATGCTTTAAAACATACCATCATTCTTTTCTGAAGTAAATCCTTTTAATCTCTAAAAAAAAAAAATTTTTGAAAAATTTTTTTGGGAGTCTAGAATGGATTAACCCCTTCAGGGTCCAACCCAAAATTGAAGGGGGTGCCCATGTCCAAGAAATTTTGAAAAAAAACAAAAAATTATTGTTTCTTATAAAATTTAAAAGAGAAATTTTTGTGAAGGTAAAAAGAAAAAAAAAAAAAATTTTCTGATCATTTTCCGAGATACAGCGGGGGGAAGTTGACCCAAAATGACCGGTGGCGGCAAAAATCAGGACTTCCCCCAAAATCCCATTTTTTTTTTTTTACGTTTTTTAAAACTTTTTTTTTTTCTTTTCTAATTTTTTTCTTTTTCTAAAACATTTGTGGCCGGAGACCATATAAGTATATTTTATAAGTGTACACTCATTGTATTAACACAATAACGGCACTATTTGTTTATCATTTTAAATTTCTTAAAAAACTTGTTTACAAGTTTTTTTAAACAAATGATGAAATATAGTGGGTTATTGTGTTAATACAAAGGACATATGGTACAAAGGTGCTATAGGGGGCAATGGTACCATATGGTACAACAGTACAACATGGTCCCAATGGAACCTTATGGTCCCAAATGTTTAAAATGGTCCCAAAACGGTACTTTGTACCATAAAAAGTACAAAAGGGAACCATATTGAAATTGTACCAAAAGGTACAATGCAATATGAAATGGTACCATATGGTACATTGTCCCTTTTACAGACAAAAACCATATTGAAAAATTTGAAACCAAAAGGTACAATGGACATGAAAAATTGGTACCATTGGTACAATGGAAACATATCCCAATGGTCCATATGTTTGCAATGGTCCCATATGATAAAATGGTCCCATATGGTAAAATTTTGGGACCTTTTGGTACACGGGAAACTATAGAAACAATGGTACCATAGGGGCAATGGACCTTATGGAAACCATAGGGAAAAAAATTACCATAGGGTTTACATTGTACCATACAGTACAATGATACCATTTTGGTTCACTGTACCATATGGAAACTTTTGAAATTCAACAAAAAAAACCCACACTAATATTTTCTTTTATTTTTTTTACAAAAATTTTTTTTACAACAAAAAAATGCAAAAATGTTATATATTAGAAAATTTTCTAAATATATTTACAAGTTTTACAGGAAATTGACGTGTTCCTTGAGGGGGATAAAAAAGCACTTTGTCCCCGGAAACTGTTGAGTCAGTAGCTAGTTGCATCGCCACTCACTCAGTCTTGGCTGGTGTCTCAGCCAACCCAAAACCTATTGACCATATTGGGACACTGTATCATATTTCCCGGGTACCCTATGGTACATTGTACTATAAAAGGTATAGGGTTTCCATGCAATAAAAGGGTAACATATGATGCAGGGGGACCATATGGTGAAGGGGACCAAAATGGGGAAAAGGGGACCCTATGGGCAGGAAACCCTATGGGGACAGGGTACCACATGTTACAGGGACCCCAAAATTCCCCAGGGGGCCAAATGGAACAGGGTACCATACATAAAATTTTTTAAAAAACCCTTTCAGGTCCAGGGCCGAAAGATCAGGGTTTTAAACTTTGGGGGCCCCAAACCCCAAAAACTACGCCATGAGCTCCTCACTCTGTTAAGTTTTGACCCATAAATTTGGGCCTAGATATGAGAAATACATCTTTTGGAAATGGTGCCCCACATAAAAAAAAATCCTGCAGCACACAGTGAAATAATGAGGGAAAAAACTGGGGCCGAAATTTTTTCATTAAAAAGGACTTTTCAGGTTTTTTTTTTTTTTTAATTTTTTTTTAAATTTTTATTTGCAATTTCTTGGGGCTCATTTGAAGAATGGATTTTATTTCAGAAATAGAGATGAAATTTTTATTGATTTTAGTACTGAAAATGGCTTGAAAAATGAGCCAAAGTAGCGGAAAAATTTAAAAAATTTTTCCGAAGTTCAAGAGTAAACAAATAAACCCCACAGTCCAAAACAAGCCAGCTGGTAGGCCTAATATACCCTTTACAAATGTGGGGGATATTTTTAAACAATTATTACAAAAATTATAACGTAAAAAAATTTTATTTTTTTTGGGTTTTAATAAAAATTCATTATGGGGAATTTTAAAAAACAAAAAGGAATTCATTTTTTTAAGCCCTTTTAAAACGTAACTAATGAACAGAAAAAAAATGTTTTGTTTGTGCCATGAATGCCTGCATTGTTTATTCTGGATCCCTTTTTGGGGGAAAAAAAGGGAAAATTTTTTAACTTTTCACTAAAATTGGGCCCAAAATTTCCCCAATTTTCCCAAACACTTTAATTTTTTAGTTGAACCAGTTGAGTTGGGATTTCTTGTCTCAAACGATAAATAGAAGTAATAAAAATGAAAAAGCTAAAAATTTTTGGGCGACTGGCATAAAGTAATTGCTCTACCTTTTCAAAAAAAAATAAAAAAATTATTTTTTTAAAAAATTCAGGGACACGGTGCACACTTTAAAATTTTTGGCCTCTGGACCCTGAAAGGGTAACTATAAAAAAACAATAAACGGGGGTGGCACATTTAGATTAAGGGAACATCACCTTTTTTTCCCATATTTCTTTAATTTACTAACACTACAGTGGACCCCCCCGGCTTACGATATTAATCCATTCCAGAGAGCACACGTAAATGAAATAATCCCAATCAAATTTTTTTTTCCCAATAAAAAATAAGGGAAAAATCAAATTAATCCATTCAAGACCCCCAAAAGTATTAAAAAATTTTTTAAAACCAATGAAACACAGGGGAAACCTCTACTTGCAAGCGTACCAGGGTGGATTTTTTTCCAAATACAGGTCACGGGTCGTTTTTTTGCTTCCATAAGTGAGAAAAATTTCCACAACAAGCAGACCTAAAGGGCATTTCCCCTTGACCGGTGAGGGCTCTTGCTCTTGATCCCGGGAAGTATCTCATTTGTTTGTTGGACTATCTTATTGAAACTTGGGCAATGTATGATGGAAAGATGCTTTTTAAGACACCAAAAATGAAAGAAATCTAAGGGAAATAATGGAGTTTACTTCTCAAATTAGCCCCCCCTTAGTGGAATTTCGAATGGTTTTTTTATGGTTGTATTCTCGTTTTTTTGGTCTCATTTCATAGAAGGAAGATATATTACAAAATAGATATGATTTTATTCTTTAAACGATTCAAAGTACTTTGAAACAGAGCTAAACACAGGAGAATGGTCCATTGTTTGGGCTTTTTTTCAGTGAAAACAAATGACTCACAGAAAATTTTTTATATTTTTTGTGTGAAAAAAATTAAAAATTTTTTTTAAATAAAAAAATAAAATAACAATAATAAAAATAAAAAATAAAAAATAATAAAAATTAATAAAAATAAAGAAATCAAGCATAAATAATGGAGTTTACTTCTCACAATTAGCCACCCCTTATGGTAATTTCAAAGGGGTTTTTATTTTTATTCCCATTTTTTTTGGTCTCTTTTTACAGAATGGAAGATTATTACAGATTAGATATGTTTGTTTGCTTTCAGACGAAAAGTGCCTTAAATTGACCAAACCTAGGAGAAATGGCCATTCTTGGCTTTTTTCAGAGTAAACAATATGCAGTCGTAAAGGGTTGACATATTTATAAAATTTTTGCAATAAGGAAAACAGCAAATCTTATTTTTTTTGTGTGAAAAAAAAATTACAAATAATTTATATATAATAATAAAATAAAATAATAATAATAATAAAAAAATAATAATGATAAAAATAAAAATATGTATAATAATACTATTATATGAAATGAAATGAATAATAACAATAAGTAAATAAAAATAATAGTATAATAAATAATAAAATAATATAATATACAAATAATAATATTAATAATAATTTACTACATAAATAATTAAATAATAGACGCTTAAAAGGCCGCACAAATGGCGGGTTTTTTACCACAACAAAAGGGAGCGGTTTGGGCCGCCTCCACCTTTTTACATAATGACATATTTTTGCATTTTAAGTATATATTTTTCTTTTTTTTTATTTATATTTCTGTTATGTCATATTAGATGAACTGGATATAAAAATAACTGTATAGATATATTAGCGAAATTATTTCTACTATTTATATTGTTTATTATGTCATTTGATGAAGGGGATGATAAATAAGCCGAGATCTATGGGACGGACCCTGAAAGGGTTAAATGGGAAAATTGACTCTGCAAACGGGGAAAATCCATTTGCGGCAAGTCTTGGAAGGATTAAACTCGAAGTAGGGGGTTCCACTTATACATTTTCCTACACACGAAAAAAGGATACATAAAATATATTTGGAAGTATAATGTCATGTACTAGTGTACAAAAGAAGAAAAATGACACTTACCTTTTTTTGAAGATGGGGTGATGATGATGAACCGTGTTCTGGATTTCCCTTTTTCCTCCGAGTAAGCAGGTCCTGTTTTGGCTTTTTTTCAGAACCCTTACTACTGAGAAATCCCAAAAAAATGATTCTTAAATCTCTAAAACCAATTTTTGCGGCCTTAAATTCACCAATATAAAACTATTCCAGGCTTTTTTCCTGTGCACCATGTTAGTCAACTGTGTGGTCAACCCGGGGGGACAAGTTTAAACCCCTTTCGGGTTGGTGCCATACATTCGGCTTGCATGCCAGGGTTGGTGCCGTACTATACCATAAATTCTAGCTCCTTCAAATCTACGAGAGAAAAAATACAAAAATAACCCCACAAAAAGACAGAAGCTTACACGACGTTTGGGTCCGACTTGGACCTTGACAAAGTCACACAAACAGAGGAGAGCAGGACGGCTAATATAGGCGGGAAGGGGTGGAGGTAGTATAGTGGTAGTAGAAACAAGAATTGTATATAATACCGACAGGATAAATGACACATCACAACACCCGGGCATCCCCACCGTAACTTTCGCCATCCGGGCCACCACGGATGGCAAACTCCACAACAAAGACAACCAGACCCGCCATGTGTCTAATTTCATCTAATTTTGTAGAAAAAAAAGGGGTGTAAGTGGTAGTGGTAAAGGGGGGAAAAAAGGGAAGACACCCCAGTCAATACAAAAAAGGGGAGCCTGAAAGAGAGCAGAAACCCACAGAGGGGAGAAAGCGCACCGAGGTGCGTGAAAGGGGAATGGTGAAATAAAATAAAGAAGGAACAGAAACACGAGACAGGGAGAGAAAGACAACCCAGAGGAGAAAAGGAGAGAAAAAAGGGGGAAGAGGAAAAGAAAAAAAAAAAAAGAAAAAATGAGGATTCAGGTTAATCACGGGTGTTCGAATTTTGGAGCATTTTACAATGTAGGGGGAGGGGAAGGGCATCTACAGAACAAGCCAGGGCAAGGGTTCAAACAAGGAAAGTTGTGTAAAGAGAGGATTCAAAAAAACGGGACTGTTCGATTTGGGAAGTAGGAAACAGTTTAGCAAAGACCAGTCAATGAGCAATATCTCTGAGGACAGAAAGAGCTTGTTAGGTCGGCAAGCCTAACACTATTTTTGTGCTCCCTAAGTCTGAGAAAAATCGACCATTTTCTCCAAAGTTTTTGAAGAGGAAAGGGAGGAGCAAAAATAAGTAGACACCGGGAACACTGTAGGGGAGGAAGTATAACGAGTTTTAGTCAAAGTGTTAGTCTGGGGGAAGGTAAGCTTGAGTCTAAGGGACGGAGAGAATTGTTGAGATTAAAAGCCCGGGAAAAAATGTGGGGGAAGGAGAGGAAGAAGATTTCCCCCAGATAGAGATTTTGGGGAGAGAAAAATTGCTTTTAGCACGTCTAAACGCAATTTCTTCTTCCCAAACTCTCTACTCAGGGAACCCTTTTCTATCCCTGCCTTCCCCACATTTCCGGTCTTTTTAATCTAACAATTCCTCCGTCCCTTAGACATAACTTTCCTTTCCCCCAGACTAACATCTTTGCACTAATCTCTTCATACCTCTCCCCCCTCTACAGAGTTCCTGGGTCTACCTATTTTTTGCTCCTCCTTCCTCTTAAAAACTTAGGAAACTGGGCGACTCTTTCGACAGACTTAGGGGGAAAAAAAAATAGTGTTAGGCTTTTCCCACACTAACAAAGCTCTTTTCTGTCACGCAAGATCATGCCACCTTTTACGGTCTTCTGCTAAAACTTCTTCCCTACTTCCAACTCGAACATCGCCGTTTATTGAATCCCCTCTTTTACACAACTTTCCTTTATGAACCTTAGCCCTGGCTTCGCTCTGTAGATGCCTTCCTCCCCACTACATTGTAAAAAGCTCCAAACTTCAGAAACCCTGACTTAACCAATCCTCATTTTTTCTTTCTTCTTCTTTTTTTCTTCCCTTCCCCCTTTTCCCCTCTCCTTTTCTCCTCTGGTTTCTTTCTCTCCCTTCTCGTGTTTCTGTTCCTTCTTTTTTTTATTTTACCACTTCCCCTTTCACGCACCTCGGGGCCTTTCTCTCCCCCTGTGGGGTTTTTAGCCTCTTTCAGTGCTCCCCTTCCTTTGATTTGACTGGTCGTCTTCCCCTTTTTTCCCCCTTCTACCCTACCACTACTACTACCCTTCTTCTTCTACAAAATCTACGATGAAAAATTTGACACATGTGCGGCGCTGTTGCTTTTTTGTGGACGTTTCGCCATCCAGTGGCTGGGTGGATGGCAAAGTCTACGGGGGGGATGCCCGGGTTTGTGCATGTGTATTTTTCCCGTCGGTATTATAACAATTCTTTTACTACTACCACTACAAATACCCCCACCTTTCCTGCCATATAAGCCGTCCTGCCCTCCCTGTTAGTGTACTTTTTCCCAAGGGCCAAATCACCAAACGTCGTCGTAAGCTTCTGTCTTTTATGTGCGGGTTATTTGTTTTCTTCCAGTCCGTATTGTGCCTTTTTGTTATTTATTCTAGCGAAGAAAGCGGTAGGGCCCACATGAAAGAAGGGGCTAGTGGGCAGTGTTCACATATAAGAAATATCCTGCGTACCAGTACATGAAAAAAAAAAAACTCTGCCCGTGGTTTTGGTTTTAAAAAAGCGACTTTTCAGTGTATTTTGTATGCTATTTATGGGTTTTATTTTAGTTTTTTCCCGGTTCATTTTTTAGAATGGAAGACATATACGGAAAATTTAATGATTTTATTTTTTCACAAAGAAAAGTACCTTGAAACTGAGCTCAAAGTAGCAGAAATGTTCGTTTTTTTTTTGCCAAAGTTCAAAAGTAAATTAAATCAAGCCATGCTCCAATACACATCAACTTTTGATTATTTTCTTTTACAAGTGCGCTGATTTTTAATTTTATACCATTTCTATACACCATTCTACACAAATTTCAGTAGTCTGCAAAAACATAAATCTTCTATTTTTTGAGAATAAAAATTCTAATTAAAACAAAAAAAATGCAACAGAGACCTGGGGATTGACAATGAACAGGGGAAATGTTATTTTAGTGCCAGGAATGTCTGTTTGTTTATTCGGGAAACCCTATTTGGAAACTGACATCTTTTGGAAAAATTTGTGTTAAATTAGGCAAAATTGCCAATTTCATACCACTTTATTGGATAGTTGAAATCGGGAAATATGGGTGGTTTTCTTGTACTCATTTTGAAGAAAAAAAATGGAGTTCTAGCAAAATAGTTATGATTTTTGTTCGACTGGTACATTGGAAATTTGGCCCGAAAATAGGGCTCAAAGTGAGCGAAATCGCCGAAGCGTAAACATTGTCCAGAAACCCTTAACTTCACAAAAGCATAATTTCCGTATGAATCGGAAAACATTCTCTATCATTTCATAAGAAAAAAAATTTTTTTTTCTTTTCAAAAAATTTTTCCGACCCTGAGAACAAGTTTAGGAGAGGGCCTGCCGACCTTGAAAGGGTTAAGTACCCCAAAGGAAAATAAGTTAGACAGTCCTCGATGACACACTGACTTTCTTGGGTTATCCTGGGTGGCTAACTCTCTGGGCTAAATGTTTCTCAGTATTTTCGATAAGCCACACCAACAACAGTTTCCGACATCTTCAAGTAGTACAGCTGACCGTGGTACAGCAGCAGCAGCAGCTGACAGTGCTACAGCAAGCAGCAGCAGCTGACTGTGGTACAGCAGCAACAGTTGACAGTGCTACAGCAGCAGCTGATGGTGGTACAGCAGCAGCTGACCATGGTACAGCAGCAGCAGCAGCGACCATGGTATAGCACAGCGACAGTGCTACAGGAGCAGCTGACCGTGTTGCAACAGCAGCTGACCGGGTGCAGCACCCCAGCTGCCCATGGTACAGCAACAGTAAGCAGCTGAGTGTGCTACAGCAGCAGTTGACCATGGTACAGCAGCAGCAGCAGCAGCAGCTGACAGTGCTACGGGAAAGCAGCTGACCATGGTGCAACAGCAGCTGACTGTGGTGCAGCAGCAGCTGCCCGTGGTACAGAAGCAGCAGATGGTGCACAGCAGCAGCTGACCATGTGCAGCAGCAGCAGGTCACTGTGGAAACAGCAGCATTTAGCAGCTGACCGTGGTGCACAGCAGCAGCTGACAGTGGTATGATAGTATTTCGATAGTATTTCTCACCCTTTTTACCACAGGGTTGGCACTAGAAGCTTTCTTATTTAGGCAGTTACAACAGCTTATTTAGCAGTTACAAGCACTAAAAACACTGGAATACAAAATTTAAACAATGCATGCGTGCAACCATCCACCCTGGCTTGTAAACAATGTCACACAAACTCAAACTGAGGCACTCAGGCCAGACAGCCGCGTTCAGGGCGAATGATGTAAGTCGAGTTTTTTCAATGTAGATGGGGTCAAATTTTTACGCTGATAAGCATCATAAGTCGGTTTTATCATAGGTTGAGGCCCTCCTAATCAGGGGTCCACTGTACAGTGTATTACATTATATCGGTCGGGTATCACTAATCCAGCAATCGGTTATCCAGTTCCATCAGTAATGCGCACTAATTTCAGCTAGCATAATTTCAAATTTCACCCATTATACTGACTCAGAAATTGTGCAGATGGTTGTAAATCCACAGCAGCAAGCTAGTGGAGGAGACAGCAGTGATGAAAATGAGGAAGATGTAGCAAATAGGGTCGGGATCAAATTTTTTTTACGGCGGAATGGCATCATAAGTCGGTTTTTACATAGTGTCAGGCCCTCGTAAGTCGGGGGTCCACTGTATACATTATATAGGTCGCTATCACTAATCCAGCAATTGGTTATCCATTTCCTTTCATAACCGGCACTAATTTCGCACAAAAATTTCAAATTTCATCATTATACTGACTCAGAAATTGTGCAGATGGTTTAAATCCACAGCAGCAAGCCATGGAGGAGAAACAGTAAAAAAAAAATGAGGAAGATGTAGCAACTAGAATCTCTATTGATAGGTTAATTAAGTGTATTCTAACCTAACCACTCTGTAATCCGAAAACTCACTAATCCGACACACTACAGATCCCAAATATCCGGATTAATGAGGGCCAATTTATATATCAATTTTGGGGGATATACCAAAACCCACATGTTGTGAGAGGGCAAAGCAAATAACAAACAAAACTGATCAAGGAATGTCAATATGCTATACATAATAATTGGTATAATGTATTGTGAGCAGAACATATACAAATTGTAAATACTTTTCAAAAAGCACTAAAATTAGCCTGAAGATCCCTCAAATATTCAATTTCCAAACACTGCAATTGAATATAAAATATGAAATATACAGCCACTATAATACGAAATGTACCTTTCACAGTCAAATTACCCTGATAGGAGTCAGAAAGTCTGATTGCTGGCGATGTAGTTTCAGGAGGATGGGAGATGGACTAACCAAAAAATCTTGAAGTAATTAATGCATGTGCCAGCAATATTTGGAAACTTGCTGGCAAGTTTACCTAAGCCCTGTAAGAGGAACAAAAATTAATAAGTTTTGGGTATTCAAGACTTTTAAAAGGTACAAGTGCCTCATGCTAATTTTCCTATCTGCCTTAGTGTCTGTCAAAAATCAGACTGTGAAAATGACATTCCCTGCTCTTATGTTCTTTGTAGTTAAATTTAAAATATATTTTGTGAATCCACCACAGTAATTAATTTTTTTTAACACACTGGCCTCTCCCACCAAGGTAAGGTGACCCAAAAAAAAGGAGGAAAGACATTCACCACCATTCATTAAATCAGTCCCACAAAAATGTAGTGATATCACAGTTCAGATGACCTCCTAACTGCAACACCCTCACTCCTCCTCCAAATGCTGTAGGTACTGTACTTCCTACCTCTAGTACTCAAGCCCTGGCTAAATAGTTTCCTTGAATTTCTTCATATACGTTATTTTGCTTACACTTCAACAGCACATTCCACCCACAAAACCACCTGTCTCCACTCACTCTAATCAAAATGCGTTAACCAAACTTATTGGATGTTAAAAGCTTATAGCACTCAAAACCTCTTTTATAACCACACCCTCCAACCATTCCTGGGATAATCTCTAATGCTCCTTCCTTCTACTGCAGATTTATATATCCTTTTAATCATCCTATTTCTTCTCCATCCTTTCCAAATCCCCAAAACCCCACTTCTGAATTATGCATCTGGAACCCCACACCAAATAATATTCACATCATAATAGACACCACTGCCTCCAGCCTCTTCCTCCCTGCAGCATTTAAAGTGTTTGCATGTTCCTGAATTTTTTTTTTATTATTAACACACTGGCCAATTTCCCACCAAGGGAGGGTGGCCCAAAAAAAAAAAAAACTTTCAACATCATTCACTCCATCACTGTCTTTACAGAAGGGTGCTTTACACTACAGTTTTTAAACTGCAACATTAACACCCCTCCTTCAGAGTGCAGGCACTGCACTTCCCATCTCCAGGACTCAAGTCCGACCTGCCCGGGTTTTTCCCGAATCCCTTCATAAATGTTACTCTGCTCACACTCCACAGCACGTCAAGTATAAAAACCATTTTTCCCCCATTCACTCCTATCACACACGCCACGCATGCCTGCTGGAAGTTTCCAAGCTCCTCGCACACAAAACCTCCTTTACCCCCTCCCCCAACCTTTTCCTAGGCCACCCCTACCCCCGCCTTCCTTCCCACTACAGACTGAAACACTCTTTTTAAGTCACTCTGTTTTCGCTCCATTCTCTCTACATGTCCGAACCACCTCAACAACCCTTCCTCAGCCCTCTGGACAACAGTTTTGGTAATCCCCACCTCCTCCTAACTTCCAAACTACGAATTCTCTGCATTATATCACACCACACATTTCCCTCAGACATGACATCTCCACTGCCTCCAGCCTTCTCCTCGCTGCAACATTCATCACTCATGCTCACACCCATATTATTTATTTATTTTTTTATTTATTTAGTAATTTAAGCATACAAACAGAGGTACAAAAAATACAGGTAAGAGCAGCATGCCAAAGCCACTTATATGCATAGCATTACGGGCTGGCTTAAAATTAACTTAAGATTAACTAAGCAATGATGAAATCAGTGATAAAACATTATTGTAAACAGATAACTATAAAGACAAAAAGAGTATTACAAAGACAGGTCAATGGTTGCTTGCATTGCTGTACATTAGTCAATGAGTATTTCTGTTAGTAGT
>NW_026489666.1:0-19493 GCF_026875155.1 Cherax quadricarinatus
TTTGGGGTCATCTTTGTGGTTGTCTCAGACCCCTTTTAGTGCTTTACAGGCTAAAAAAAAATTTGTAAAACCTCACCCCCTTAGCCCCTCCACCAAAACTTTGGCTACCCGCATCTTTACTAAGCATAAAGATATTGTTTTTGTTGGGCCCTGGTATTTTGACGTACAGGGCAATGAACGGGCAGACAACTGCTGCGCGTCACATACATGACCTACCATTTTTTACAGAGGTATTCCATGTAGGGATTTTTTTGCTGTAATATTTTCCCCACCTTCACACCCTTTGGCAAAAACCCCTTTGGTCTACTATGTGGGCAAAAAAAACTTCAGTCTTTAAAACCCGAGTAAGTTACGGGCCGCTTCTTCACCATGCGAGGGTGGGAGACTACTCCCCCCGTCTTCCTTTGGCCATACTCGTCTTACGATGGATATCTCAGGAGGGGCTCTTCTCCTCTCTGTGAAAATTCCCAAACTCCATTATCATCAGCCAATTCTGTTGGACTGCCCATTTATAAAACGGCACCAGAATTTACCTCTGCGTCGTCTTCGCCCCCTGCTCTCTTTTTACCTTCCCTTTTCTCGCGATGGACCCACCTTTATCGGACTCCTTATGATTTTTTTGACAACGACTACTTACTTCAAAAATTTGATATTTTTCACCTTTTTACTTTATCCTTGCTACCCTTTCCCCCCCCGTACTACCCCCTGCCCCGCTGTTTTTCTGTAACCGCTATCACCCCCCCCTCCCTCCTCCATAAAATTCCCCTTTGCTTCCTTCCCCCCCCGCAGCGCTGTATAGCCCTTGGGCTTAGCGCTTCTTTTTGATTTAATAAAATTTTTATGATAAAATAATATTTGTGGAGTAAGTCAGTTGTCGAAGTCAGCCGGATGAAAAGGTGGGTCAATCACGAAAAGGGAAAGGTAGAGAGAGAGCAGTGGAGCGAAGACGACGCTGGAGGAAATTCTGCGTGTAGTTGATAAGTGGGCGTCTAACAAGTGCTGCCCGTAATGGAACCTGACAATTCTAAAGGGGAGCAGGGCGCCTTTCCATGAGATATCCAGGAACCAAGATATCCATAGTAAAGACAGTATGGCCTTCAAGGGGGGAAAGGAGAGTCCCCCAACCTCGCACTGGTGACAAGAAGATGCCATTAACCTATATCGGTTAATAGAACAAAGTTTGTTATTGATCAGAGCGACCAAGTTGTTGCCAAGGGGTGTGAAGGTGGGTAGCTATTACAGCAAAAAATTGGAAATAAACACCTCCATATGAAAATTTAAAAAGGGCAAACTGCTGACCCCCGCAGCAGTGCTGCCTGTTTATTTCCCTGTACACAACATGACCCCGGGGCCCAACAAAAAACAATACTTTAAGCTTTTTGAATTTGGATACCAAAATTTTTGCCCAGAACTAGGGGGTGAGGGGATAGCCGAAGCCTAAAGAGTCTGGACAACCACAAATGAGACACAGGCAAAGATGCAATACGAATTTCTGCAAAAATGGCATACAATTCAGCAGTAAAAAATGCTTGCCCAAGATACTAAATACCCCTTTCACGATGCTGTCCGGAAACAATGCTGCGAATCCCCACGCCGTCAGAAATTTAGCCACTGTGACACAGGATGCTGAGTGGGAAGGGCAAGAAAAAGAGGCGGGAAAACAGTTGCAGTTGGGTTTCGAGCAAGGGAGTGAGAGAAAACAGACCCGAACTTGGAACTTCCCCGGGGGGGTAGGGAAAAAGGGGATGTACAGAACATATAAAAACGGTAACTGAAGGGAAACAAAAACGAATGTAGGCAAAGAGAAAGGGACGGACAAACGGGGGGGCGAACAAAAAAGAAAGTCTACTAATATCATGACCCTTCTATAAATGGAAGTATGGGGATCGTGAGAGCCACTACGAAGGCAATGGGCATCACGGTGATCAGATAAGGATGGAACATTCGCTTCTGCATGGGCCTCCACAGGGGAAGAGCGAAAAACACCCATGCAGAATGAAATTTTTGGTGATGGATGGGTTAAGGCTGGAAAAGTACAGGAGAGGCCCCTGAATAGATCTGTTTACATAAATCGAGTTTTTATAAAATGAGGTGAAAGTAGGGAAGGGGAGTTCGCGATCACTCCCCCTGAAAGATGAGCAAGGGTTTTAAAAAGGCCAGCCACTGTGACAAGTTGCCTTTTGAGAGGGAAGTGGGTTTTCCCGGGTTAAACCCACGGGCAAAGAGAAGGCCTAGAGACCTGACTGTATCACGTTCAGGGATACAGGAGCCATAGAGGTACAAAGGATGATCGGAGACGACAGAGCGTCTAGTGAAAGTAATTTGGCTAGTTTTGGTACTGGAAAATTTAAACCCATGCGTGGTGGCCCAATTGGAAACACGGTCGACCGCATGCTGGAGAAAACTGTAATGAGGTGGCAGTCAGCGCCTGCACAAGCAATAGCGAAGTCATCTACTAGTGATGACCAAATATTGGATGGAAGAACAGAGGCCAAATCATTTATAGCAAGGAGAAAGTGTTGTGCTCAGAACACATCCATGAGGGACACCTTCGGCTTGGACAAAGTCCGAGGAGAGCACACTATTGACTCGAGCATGGAAATGTGGGAGTGGGCTTGGGCCAAAATATTATACCTCCAAGTTGTGTCATGTGCCTTCTCAAGGTCAAAATATATTGCAATAACTGAGTGGTTATTGGCAAAGGCATTACGAACATATGTATCCAAACGTAGTAAGGGGTCTATGGTAGAACGGCCCTTACAAAAGCCATATTGACGAGTGGAGAGACTGTAGTGTCTCTAAATACCACAGTAAACGTCTATTTACCAGGCGTTCCATCACTTTGCAAACTTCACTGGTAAGAGCGATGGGACGATAGTGGGAGGCTTCATGTCCCGTAGCACCCGATTTGCTGAAAGGGACCCCTCAAGGAAGGTTCCTTGATGTTGGTGAGGGGCTCTTGATTTAGGGAATTGGATCTGTGCTCCAGTTCCCCGAATTAAGCCTGAATGCCTTCCACATCCCCCCCCCCAGGCGCTGTATAATCCTCCGGGTTTAGCGCTTCCCCTTAATTATAATAATAATAATGCTGAAAGGGAGAACAATGGCAGATTTCCACAGCTGTGGAAGAACTTGACCAAATAATATTGAAAAGGCATGAGAGGACTGCAAGGGCTGATTGATGTAAATGTTGTAACATACGAATATGAATGTCGTCGGGCCCAGCTGTCGATGATCGCCAAGCTGAGAGTGTTGCCTCCAGTTCCTGAAGTGTAAAAGGCACATTATACTGTTCTTCTCTGAGAGAAGAAAAGTCCAAGGGCGCTAACTCTCTGACAGACTTTGAGGAAAAAAACGAGGGGCAGAGATGGAGCCCCAGAGAAATACGGACCAGATGATTGCCAATTTCAATGGCAACATCTAGAGGGTTTGCTATATCAACACTGGGAACCCGGCGGAGAACAGAAGCCGGGTCAGGAGAATATTTACAACTCAGATTCTGTACTTTTTTCCAGACTGCACTCATACAGGAAGCAGAAGTGATGGTGGAGACAATCTCACCAGCAAGTGTGTTTAGCCTCACGGATGACACAGCGAGCGATCGCACGCTTCTGTTTAAAATCAAGAAGTGTCTCAGTGGTTCTATTATACCGGTACCTGCCCCACGCAGCGCGTTTCAAACATACTGCACGAGCACAAGCAGGAGACCACCAAGGCAGGCATTTCTGAGAATGCCTGCCCGAGGTTTGGGGTATAGAATGAGAATCTGATGTTAAAACTGAGGACGAGAAGAGGTGTAAAAGCTAATCAATGGAGGACGAAGAAGGAACCACACTAAAAACAGTTAGTTGTGAGGCAAGGTCCCAATTTGCCTGATCAAATTGCCAGTGTGGGTTACAAAGAGGTGGTGAATATGAAGGGAAAGTAAGAATGATTGGAAAATAATCGCTGCCATGTAAATCTGGGAGAAAAAGACCAGGTGAAGTCTAGTGCAGCGGAGGAAGAGCAGACTGAGAGATCGATGCAAGAGAGAGTATGAGTACAAGGATCAAAATGGGTGTGAGTACCTGTATTTAAACATGGAGGGAGTAGGAAGCAAGAAAAGCCTCTAGCTGAATGCCACGGGAATCACAGTGAGACCCCCCCAGAGAAAACTATGGGCATTAAAATCGCCAGGTAACAGAAGTGGTGGCGGTAATGATGAAACAAGAAAGTCAATATCCGGAATAGATAATGCTCGAGAAGGTGAGAGGTACAAAGAACAGTGTGTATACTACCTATGCAAGTGGATACGGGCTGCTGTGTAATGCAACGAAGTACAAACAAATAGCTGATGGTACGGAATATCAGTGTGCAGAAGAAGGGCAATTTCGTTAAAGGTCCCATCAGGAAAAGGATCCAAAGAATACAATAAATTATAGCCTGAGATGGGATAGATAACAGTAGAGTGTAATTTTGGTTCTTGTAAGCAAACACCAACAGGGGAAAATTGGAAGAGCAATGTCTGAAGCTCACCCCAATTACCCCTGAGGCCGCAGATATTCCACTGTAAATAGGCCATGATTGGCAACGATAAAGATACTAGAAATCCGCAGGTAAGGGTACTTACGGATTAGAGGGGTTAGAAAAGTCCACATACGGTGGCAGCGGAAAACGTTCAAGTAGCGAAGGAACAGTGTGCTGTGAAGAAAGGAGTTGCGCAGATTGAGAAGAGGAAAGAGAGGGAACAGAGGGTGGAACAGTGTCCATTGATGGTTTGGTCTCTGCAATATATTCAGAGATTGCTTCAAGTGTTTTGGAGTTCAGAGACGTCGTATGAGAGACAATGTTGGAGATGGAAGGAGGAGGAGTTTGAGTAAAGATCGGAACTGTAATGGACTGTATCAAGGTAGGGGAGGGGGACGAAAGGGTAGAGGGAACTGGAGAAGTGTGGGAGGGGACAGAAGAGGCAGAAACCTGGAAGGTGGCAGAAGAGGAAGAAACTTGGGAGGGGACAGGGGAGGAAGGCACAGTACGAGGAGGAGGTTGAACCTCCACACTTGTAACAGAGCCAGTGAAAGGGGAAGACCCAGGTACAGAGACTGGGAAGGTAAAGTGTGGAGGTGGGTGAAGGAAAGGAGGGGTTGAAGAAGATTTTTTTGACTTCTGAGAAGTAGAGGGACGATTTGGAGGTGTCGTCGTACGAGGTCTTGTTGATTCTGGGGTTTGTGAGGGGGAACACGAAGAAGTGAGAACAGACTGAGGTGTTGAAGTAGGGACGTCTGAGCCCAGGACAGCAAAAGAATTAGAGACAGGAGTGACTATGGGACTGGCAACCACAGAGGAGGCTGCAGAAGATGGGACCCCAGAAGTTGGGGGGACGTTTTGAAACACGAGAATTAGAAACGGGGTAGTCTCCCTTGGAGGTGGAGATGAGAAACTGCCACAACATAAGGGAGACCTTCTGCCTCTTTGAGGCAACGAATTTCCCGCTCATTCAAGTAGACCTGGCAACGGCGAGAGTATGAAGGGTGAGCCTCATGACAATTAAGGGAAGAGGGAGGTCGACTGCAAGATGTATTAGAATGGTCATCGGCACCTCAGACTGGGCATTTGGCTATAGATCTGCAATATTTCGCTGGGTGGCCAAGTCGCCAACAATTTCTACACTGTTGCAGTGTAGGGATCACCCTTCGAACTTGTAACCGATGTCCTGTTGATAAATTAGACACATGTGCAACTCTTGGGTATCTTTATTGAGGAAACGTTTCGCCACACAGTGGCTTCATCAGTCCATACATAGGAGAAACTTGAAGAACAGGAGGAGAATGAGGTAATCAGTCCCTCAACCTTGAGTCGATGTGTTCAGTCCATCAATCTTGAATAGAATACGGCATATGAGCGGAGAAGCAGCTTATAAACCGTATGGCAGGAGAGGTGCAGCAGTCATAGGTGGTGTCACATTTGTTCAATGCAGATTAAGGGACTGATTACCTCATTCTCCTCCTGTTCAAGTTTCTCCTACGTATGGACTGATGAAGCCACTGTGTGGCGAAACGTTTCCTCAATAAAGATACCCAAGAGTTGCACATGTATCTAATTTATCAACATGTCGGTTCTCTGAACCATTCATCTACAAACCGATGTCCTGCTACATAAACAGAAGATGGGAGTTCACGGCTGTCAAAAGTTAAACGAGCCACATTGCAAAGGTATCGTCTCTGCCCGTGGGCAGGAAGAGCGTAAGTGACTACCTTGAGAATTGGGAGATCTTTGAGCTCCAGCTGTTCGAGAATGTCATTGCCACGTGTCTGGAAATTCTGTTGGACTATGGTGTGGGGCAGAATGACAGTACCACTACAAGAATTGAGGGAATGATGTTTTTCGATAGTGATAGGAAAAGGATCGATATGTGAAAGAAGAAAGATCATGAGTTTTGGGTGATGAACACATACCACTTTTAAAGGCAGAAAGGAATATATCACCAATGGGCATAGAAGCGCTTTGCCAAAGAGAAAGATAGGCAGTAGAAAAGTCGGTCTTTAAAGAAAGAATTTAGTCCATTGTGGGTCCAAAACAGTGTGGAGAGCGAGGGTTTGTTTTCGGTCTTTTCCGAGTAAAAAGGGGAGGTAACAAAGTAACGTCATCAGGGAAGTCTTTTGCATTTAGAAGTGGACCGGGTTTGGCCCGACGTGGGAGGGGAATTCAAAAAATTGCCGCCCCGTAGAGCATAGTAAAAAAAGAGCGGGGGTCAGCAAATCGAAGGAGTCTGTCAAAACCCCTGCCCCTGAAACTGGTGACGAAACGCACCACAAGAGGTCGGGGGTTTTAGGTCCGAAAGTGGCCAAAAGACGAGGCGGGGTCAGAAGGGTGCGGGTAACAATAAGGGGCCTGGGAAGCGGGGTCATGGATTGGGCACTAAATGGTTTTGGTTACTTCTTTCTTTTTTTTTTAAGAAAAAAATAAATAAAAAAAAAAAAAAAAAAAAAAAAAATGGGGACCCGGGGGGGGATAGTTCCGGAGGAATGAAGGGGCCCGAATCTCCCTGTGCCCAGAGGACCTCGCACCCCCAAGTAGCGCAGATGCAGGATGGGAAACCGGGCCCAAAACCCACCCTTTTGCCATTAAAAAAGAAATCCGGGGTAGCAACCTCAAAACTGCCCAGCTCCTCGGGGACAAAAGAGGGCAGCCGGAATCTGCCCCCACAAAGCATACCCCATTCGCCCCCACTTCCCCGGGAAACCGAAAGGTGGCTTCCAGAGATACACCCATTGCCTGAAAGACACCCAAAGCCACCCTGCAGGATACCGGAGAGGGATCGGGACACCCCCAGGCGATCCAGTTTCCCCACGGCAAACTACACCCCCGGGCCAAGAACCTCAATGGAAGGGATGGACCCGGAAACCTTTCCCCTACCTAGGGAAATAGCGTGCTTGGGAAAATTCCCCAAAAGGCCAAAAAAGGAAGGGCAAAAGGGAGGGGTGGTGAGGAGGAGGAAGGAAGGGATAGGGAAGGTGGGTAATTAGGTTTGGTCTGAGGAAGGAGACCGACAGGTCTAATTCTAGACCAAGAGCCTCTTCCACACTAAAGAGCCCCCCTTGAAGAGGCCACTAAGCGTAGATTTAAAATTTTCAACAGACTTTCTATTGATACTACATTGTACCTGTATGGCTCCCTTATACCTGAAGGTGATAGTTAGATTTCTCGTTCTTCTGTTTAATTGCCGGCTTTCCTGGAAGCCTCGCATTACCTCCGTGAAAGCAACTTGCCATATCCGGCTGAACCTCCTTAAAACCGTTGTTCATCTTTCGTGTGGGGCTGATCGTCGAACTCCTGACTGCATTCAGACGTAATTTTATTGAAACTAGATTTTGGCGACCCGATATATTCTGCGGCCTCTCCCGCAACTATCAGAACTTGATCCCCTCCATCACAGATTGCGTTTGTCTAGGTGCTTTTTGCTTCTTCCCTGTCGAGAGGCCCTATGCAGAGACGAATCCTGGCTCCTAAGATGCATTACATGTTATCCAGATATTCAACTTCTCATCCTATATTTTTTTATGCAATTTAGTTATTTTGCATTTCCAGTAAACACTTTCTGGGTTCCGAGGAACTTATTCAGAGTAACGTGCAAACCCTCGACTTTTCTTTAGCTGTTAGAGACGTCACAGGAGCATTCCTGCCTAATTTTCGGTGATTTCAACTCTGCAGCAGATTGCAGCAACCATTTTTTGTCAAACTATGCTGTTCTACCAATCTTCCTCCCACCTCTGTTTTATTTGGGACATTACTCTCTCCCACTGCACATCGGACAAAAGCAAGTGTGAATTGTCAGATCACATTCTGCCATATCTTAATTGTCATGTAGGGGGTAATGATTGAATACCTGGAGTTTTACCTGGATTATTATTATAATCAAAAAGAAGCGCTAAGCCACAAGGACTATACAGCAGTTTTACCTGGAGAGAGTTTCGGGGGTCAACGCCCCCGCGGCCCGGTCTGTGACCAGGCCTCCTGGTGGATCAGCGCCTGATCAACCAGGCTGTTGCTGCTGGCTGCACGCAAACCAACGTACGAGCCACAGCCCGGCTGATCAGGAACTGACTTTAGGTGCTTGTCCAGTGCCAGGATATAAGGGGAATATGGGAGTAAGGGAGGGGAGTCAGTAGGTAGGGGACAGGCGAGGTGGTAGGAGTGAGGTAGTTAGCGGAGGTAGGTAGGTAATGACAGGTCAGTGGTGACCACCACGACACTCTCATTAACTCTACAATACTCACTAACATATGCCTCGCCCACTCTTCACTCATATAAACATAATAAAATATGAGAAATAGGAATAGCTAATAACGGGGACAGTGAATATTACTATTCTACTCAAACACAGTTTATTATTAAGTCCTTGTACAATAATATATTTGGGAACAGGAGTACATTGGGGTTTAGATAAATGGGGTGGTACACATAGGCAGTGAGACAGGGAATACAATCAACTTGACCAAAATGAATGTAACTTACAGTATAGCACAGAGGACAGTTCACTACAGGAACTAAGCCACAGGTCCCAAGACCTACACAGCACGAGTACGGCGCCAAGCCAGTACTCTGCCCAATGCCTCCAACAGTCTCCTCGAGAGACTTCAGCAGCCTTCTCCCGAGCCCTGCACCCCAGCAGCAGCTCCGCTCGAAGTCCCTGCTCAGGAGCTCTGCATCCCAGCAGCAGCTCCGCTCGAATCCCCTGATCATGCTCTTCCTTGGGCTTTTATGGTGGTCCAAGCACCCTCCACAACCACGTGTACGACCTGACGCCTAGGTCTGAGGCGTCAAGAACAAAAGACCTCAGACGTGGGCGTGGCTACAGACGTTTGCCAAGGCAAGGTGTGACCATATAATTGGTTAAATTAGGTCTCCCCAGAGACCTCACAAGCCCAGCTGGACTACATCACATCCCTCTTTCTCCCCCAATTTAAAATATCTGAGAACTAGGACAATTTGTCCTAGTTATTAGACTATTTTAATCCTAATCCCTTAAATCTATTACAATACAAAGACAAAATTATACATAATACAATTATATTTCCCTCAACCTCTTCAACTACCACAAGGCAGCATAATCAGTACCTCTGGCAGTTGGCCAGCATAATAGTCGCTCTCTGGTGCAAAGCCTCCTTACCCGTTATTTCTCCTTAAACCTAAATATCGGGCTCCAGTGCCTTCCCTACTTCTACTAGAAATGCACTAGCCAATGCTAGTCACCCTCGCACGTTAACCATTGGGCCAAACCTCTCTAGGCTTCTATGGCGTGGAAAAACTGCTCCAACGGGTTGCATTCTTTCAAGTAACTGCAACTGGACCACTTCACGACCACCAAGGTCGCATTTTCGGCACACTTCACATGCACACTACAACATCTGAAAATCGAGACAAGGCAGGCATCGCAGCTAAGACCCTCCATTATCCTATGCCACTACTAGGATTCACTGGCCTCATAAAACAAGGCGGCCATAATCACTGGACCGTATTCAAGGTCACCTTATTTCATACAGGTAACACTAACACTTCTGGCAAGTCAAAGTAGGTTGGGGACATCTCTCACTCTCAATTGTCTCTCATGGCTGGCAGGGCATCCCCGCATACCGGTCGTACAGGTCGACCAGCAAGGCAGGATACGCCTCCATACCGCCCTTGAAAGCAGGCTGGTCCCAACAGCTGGAGTCCATCTCCGCGGCTCACTTCCTTCTACATCTCCGAGGATGGCAACTCCTTCATAGTAGATTCTCCTGTCCTGGCACACCAGCCAGAATCCCTCACACACCACTGCAGCATCACCGCCATCTCCTCCTCTTGAGCTAGGCAGCATCACAGCACGGCCGTATCACAGCAGCACACAGCACGGCCACAGCATCGCAGCACGGTCCCAGCATCACAGCACGGCCGCAGCATCTCAACATCATAGCAAGGCCGTATCACAGCAGCACACAGCACGGCCACAGCATAGCAGACAGCATCACAGCACGGCCACAGCATAGCAGACAGCATCACAGCTGCCGACATCAGCAGTAGCAGGCAATGGTCAGTTGCTCGGGGTGAGGTGAGGTCACTTCAGGTCATCAACAGCAGGTGCGGTCACCCATCCCTGGCAACTGCGGGTAACTGGCGGTCCGTGGGTGATGGTCACAGAGGCTGGGTGACGCAGACAGACACCCACTACACTGGATGACAGACCAGGGCAGCAATACATCTACTGGGGCACATCAGCTGGGTGACTGGGCCTATCAGCTGAGTGACTGGGCACATCAGGTGGACAGCAATCATAGGCAACTCTTCAATGGGTGACAGTTGTGGGTAAGTCTTCCAAGGCGGGCTGGGTGACTTCTCATTCCTCTGTAAATATTCAATTTCGGCCAGTAATTGCTTCCCCCAAAAGTCTCACCCAAATACTGATTTTCTCCACCATTTATCTCAAACCAACAACCAACTCCACCAAATATAATATTACACCCAAACAATTATTCAGACCCACCGTCAAAAAAGGACAGTTAAGGTCACTAGGATTATAATATCATACAGATATTCACTTTAGATTTTACACACACAAGAAAAAAAAAAGTGGTAGCAAATGGTAGCATAAGTATAACCGAGCAGTCAAAAATAAGGCACATGGGACTGGTTCCTACTATAAAAATAATAAGAACCACCACCGCTTAGACACCATGTCATGTAGGGGGGTAATGATGAATGAATATGGGGGTAAGCGGAGGGGTCAGTAGGTAGGGGACAGGCGAGGTGGTAGGAGTGAGGTAGTTAGCGGAGGTAGGTAGGTAATGACAGGTCAGTGGTGACCACCACGACACTCTCATTAACTCTACAATACTCACTAACATATGCCTCGCCCACTCTTCACTCATATAAACATAATAAAATATGAGAAATAGGAATAGCTAATAACGGGGACAGTGAATATTACTATTCTACTCAAACACAGTTTATTATTAAGTCCTTGTACAATAATATATTTGGGAACAGGAGTACATTGGGGTTTAGATAAATGGGGTGGTACACATAAGCAGTGAGACAGGGAATACAATCAACTTGACCAAAATGAATGTAACTTACAGTATAGCACAGAGGACAGTTCACTACAGGAACTAAGCCACAGGTCCCAAGACCTATACAGCACGAGTACGGCGCCAAGCCAGTACTCTGCCCATTGCTTCCAACAGTCTCCTCCAGAGACTTCAGCAGCCTTCTCCCGAGCCCTGCACCCCAGCAGCAGCTCCGCTCGAAGTCCCTGCTCAGGAGCTCTGCATCCCAGCAGCAGCTCCGCTCGAATCCCCTGATCATGCTCTTCCTTGGGCTTTTATGGTGGTCCAAGCACCCTCCACAACCACGTGTACGACCTGACGCCTAGGTCTGAGGCGTCAAGAACAAAAGACCTCAGACGTGGGCGTGGCTACAGACGTTTGCCAAGGCAAGGTGTGACCATATAATTGGTTATATTAGGTCTCCCCAGAGACCTCACAAGCCCAGCTGGACTACACATAATAGATTGCCATATCAGTGGGCACAAAATTCTCTTCCGAAGTCTCTGCAGCCCCAACACTGACCTCTTAGCTGAACTCCCAGTTTCACTGCACATTCTTGCCCCTCTCTTATTCCTACCCTTCGCACATCCTGCCTGACAGCATTGTGTGGCCCTTTATGGATTTTTCGCTCCAACTGAAATTCCCTCCACTTTAAAAAAAAAAAATAGAGGAAATGAAATTACACAAGGCTTTTACAATTCCAAGTGAGTAATAACAAATTAGAAACTTTGTCTAAAGCAATGAATATTCAAACTTTTCTTGTTCCAAAAAACTATTTGACCCTCACCCCTGCATTGTCAGTTCAGAATGGCAGCAAGGTGAGAAGTTTAAACCATCCAGTGTTGTCCTGTGCTTGTTCTTTGGACAACTGCAGTGCTAAGATGTTTTTTTTCAAACCATCACAGCTAATATGGATAGCTAAGACATGTGCAATAGTTAGGTGTATATTCCGAAACTTATCGCCTACACAGCAGGCTTTTCCAGCAGAATATTATGTATTTGCTGGCATGACCCTTGTGGGTTTAGCGCTTAAACTTGATTGTAATAAGTGTTGATATAGATACCACTGTTGCACGTGTTAACTTGAAGGTCTTGTGTATCATTATATCCAGCGTTTTGCTGCTTTGGAAAACTAAAGTGGGAATTAAATTACCAGAAATGGGCCAACAGGCGACTCATCAGGTGGCTGACTGCAGGCAGAGGCATTTGAGAAGTAGTGTAGCTCAAGGAGTGGTCGAGTGTTTGGGTCTGGGTTAGATACCCAGGGTTGAAACATTGGGCGTGCATCCTTACACCGGTTGTCTATGTTTACCCACAGTAAAATGGGTACCTGGGTGTTGGTAGATTGGTGTGGATCGCATCCTGGGGCAAAGCTGACTTAATTTGCCCGAAATGATCTGCATAAGCGGCTTTCTGAATAGGAGTATGTCATTGATATCAGCTAGGTCTGTATACCTTGTACATGTACTTTTAGAAATAAAGATATCTTCGGACCTGCTTCAAAAATGTCAACACTGGTGTATCATACTAAGCAGATTGGTCTTGGTAATGAGTGTATTCTACCAATCTTGAAATGGTATATTTTCGTTACATTACTGTTATGCCTCAAAGAGGGAACCTAGATGCTAGTGAGGTATTAGGTAGCAAGAGAAAGGGGTAATTATTAGGTCATGGAGTGCAGCAGGGCAGTGGATAGTGCAGGGGTAGAAGGGTAGCAAGAGACTTAAGTAGAAAGGGCCGTGAGGAGTGCTAGTCAGAGTTTGTGCAGAAAATCAGTTGCTGTCAAAGTCAGTGAGAGTCTGGGTTAAAGGAAGGTCCATCAGCAAGAAAGGAAGGTAAAGTAAGGGCAGTAGAGTGGTGACTACATTGTAGGTAAATTCTGCATGCTCGTTGATAGTGTGCAATCCAACAGAACGTGGCTAACAAACTGGAATCTGACAATTCTCAGAGTGGAACAGGGCACCCCTCCATGAGATACCTGTAAGAATTATTATTATTATAATCAAAAAGAAGCGCTAAGCCACAAGGACTATACAGTACCTGTAAGAAGAGTGTGGCCGATGCGAAGACGGGAAAGTAATCTCCCAACCTCGACATTGATGACAAGAAGACCGCCAAAAACCTATACTCGATTTAATACTGTAATTTATGGAGCAGATCAGACCAAGGCTCTTGCCAGCGGGTGTTTAGCTGGGTTTACCTGGAGTTTATCTGAAGAGGGTTTCGGGGGTCAATGCCCCAGTGACCCGGTCTGAGACCAGGCCGTAGCAATTACAGCAAAATAGTCTGAAAGGAACACCTATATGAAACTGGGAGGTAATGTACTGCTGACCGCACAGCAGTCTCTGCCTGTTCATTGCCCTGTACGTCAACATGACCAGGGACCCAACAAAAGACAGTATCTTTGTGCTAGCTAGAGATACAGCATAACCAAAGTTGATACTATGAACCAGGGGAGTGAGGCATCAAATTTCCGTATAGCCTGTAAAGCACTAAGGGAGTCTGAAACTACCACAAATGGTACAGGCATAGATGCAATACGGATAAGTGCTACGAGAAAGGCATACTATTCAGCCGTAAAAGTACGGGTGGGAGTGCCCATATTTAAAACATGGAGGGGAGAGAGGAGAGAAAAATCCTCCAACTGAATGCCACGGGAGTCACAGTGAGACCCTCCCCCAGAGGAAATGGTGGGCATTAAAATCAATTATTATAATCAAAAAAGAAGCGCTAAGCCACAAGGACTATACAGCTCATTAAAATCAAGCAACAGAAGTGGTGAGGAAGAAACCAGAAATGCAACATCGGGGATTCCTAAGGCCAGAGAAGGAGATACAAAGAATAGACTGTACCACTTATTCAAGTGGATACGGGCTGTAACGAAGTATGAACAAAGAACTGACTGTATGGAGTACTGGTGCATATAAGAAGTGCACTATCATTAAAAGTTCCATCGGGGAAAATGATCAGATGAATATAAATCATAGTCAGTGATGGGAGGGATAACAGCAGAGTAATTTGGGTTCTAGTAAACAGGGGAAAACTGGGAGAGCAACACCTGGAGCTCACCCAGGTTACCCCCGAGGCCATGGATATTCCACTGTGAATAAGCCATGATGTGCGAAGTGAAACATAAAAGAAATCTGAAGTTAGAGGTATCTACAGACTAGTAGGGTTAGAAAAGTCTAGATGTGGAGGTAGTGAGAAAGCTCTTAAGCAGTAAAGGATTGGGACATTGCAAAGAAAGAAGTTGTGCAGACGGAGAAGAGTGAAGAGGAGGAACATGAAGTGGATCGATGTCCATCAATGGTCTAATCTCCAATATATTCTGAGATAGCTTGCAGGGTTTCAGAGGAAAAGGACGTACGTGGTACAATATTGGAGATGGAAAGAGGGCAAGTGAAGACTAGGGGGGTGGGGGGAGATGAACTGTACCAAAGTAGGGGAGGGGACGAAAGGGTAGAGGGAACTAGAGAAACTTGGGGACAGGAGAGTAAGCAACCTGGGAGGGGACGGGAAGAAGGTACTGTACGAGGAGGATGAACCTCCACACTAACAGCCAGTTAGAGGTGAGGAACCGGGTACAGAGACTGGGAAGGAAAAATGTGCAGGTTGCAGAAAGTAGGAGGGGTGAAAGATGATTTGAACAATGGAGGCATTTTGAACTTTGGAGGAAAGCGGAAGGGCGATGGGGAGTAGGTGTTGTACGAGGTCTTATATTATTATAATAAAAAAAGCACTAAGCCACAAGGGCTATACAGCACGAGGTCTTATAGATACAAACTTGTGAGCGAGAAGAGGAAGGGGCGAGAACAGAATGAGGTACTGAGGTAGGGACCTCGGAATCCAGGTCGGCAAAAGAATTAGACAGGGGTGACCAGAGGAGGCTGCAGAAGTTGGAACCCCCTGAGGGAGGGGGGACGTTTAATAACTCTAGAATAAGAAATATGGTGAAGTTTCCCTTGGAGTAGATGAGTGTGCCATAGCATATGGGAGGCCTTCTGCCTCATTGAGAACTGATTTCACGCTCTTAAGCAAGCTTGGCAATGGCGAGAGTAAGATGGGCGAGCTTCACAATTAAGGCAAGAGAGGTAGACAGACGCTGGAATGGTCATCAGCACCACAGACTGGGCATTCAGACATGGATCTAATATTTTGCTGGATGACCAAAATGCAAGCAATTTCTACACTTGTGTAGGGATCACCTTTGAATTTTTAAACGGTGTCCCACAGTGTATACAGAGGACGGAAGCTCATGGCAGTCAAAAGTTAAGCGAGCTACATTGCAAGAGTATCGTCTCCGCCTGCGGGTAGGGAGGACGTAAGTGTACTTTGAGGATTGGGATGTCTTGGAGTTCTAGCTGTTCCAGAATGTGTCATGTCTGGAAATTCTGTTGGCCATTGGTATGGGGCAGAATTACAGTAAAACTACAAGAACTGAGGGGATGTTTTTGAATAGTTACAGGAATGGTATCGATAGTTGTAAGGAGAGATCATCTCTACCTTGGTTAGCATTCTGGACAATGAGGAGTACCAATCTTGAGAGCACGAAAGGATATATATCCACCAACATGGTATAGGAGTGCCTTGCTAATAATGTGGTCTGAAAGGTAGGCAGTAGAGGAAGTCTGTCAGAGTAAAAAACCGTCCATAGTGTATTTTGAAACTGGAAAAGGAGTGCATGACGTGCCAGTCTCGAGTAAAAACAATAGGAAGCGAAGTATCATCAGGTAATGGTCTTGGGCATTTAGGTGTGGTAGCGGAGTTGGTTCGACTTGGGGTGGGCAGGAAATTGAAAATGTTCCGCACTGTAGAGGGAGAGGCTGGAAGCATAGTCAAAGAGCAGAGGTCCGGCGTATCAAAGTGTCAGAACCCCAGTACCTGAAGCAGGTGACGAAACTGCACCAGCAACAGGTGCAGGTGCATTAGGAGCGTCTTTAGAGTTGTCAAATAACTAGGTAGGGTCAGAACAGGATGCAGTATCAGGAAGGAGCCCCAAGGAGAGCAGGTTCATGGATTTGGGACTCCATGGTTAGGTCCATATAACATTGTCTAGCCCGCAGGAGTTAGCGTTTGTCTCTAGTCCAAGGGGATAGAAAATTTCGCTTTTTTTCAAATTAAGCATATGCATATAATTTTTATATAAATTTTAAAGGGTAACTGATTAGACTTTGGAGGGAAAAAAAAAAAGGGGGGGGGCCCTAAAACCCCCCCCATGCCAAAAGGACCTGCAGCGCAAGTTTTTTAGATGCAGCTGAAACCCATGCCATACCCCCGCAGTATACCAGCAATAGGATAGCAACCCACACCCCAAGCCCCCACGGGGGACGGAGGGCAGCCGGACACTTGTCCGAAACTACTCCCTTTAGCCATACCCCCTAGAATCCCACAGGCAGCCTCCCGGATTCACCCCTCCCTAAAAGACCCAATGCCATCCTCCCGGAGAGGGGTTGGGAACCCCCAGGTGATAATTCCCGGCAAAATACACCCCTGTCAAGGACCCCCAAAGAATGGATGGACCCCCGTACCCCCCCCCCTACCTAGGAACTAGAGTGCCCGTGGGAAGATTTCCCCCAAAAGGGTAAAAATGGAAGGGAATACTGGAGGGATGAGGAAAGGGGGGGGGGCCGAAAAAAGAGGAAGGGAAAGATGGGGTTTGGAAAGAGGGGCGGGGGGGGGGGGGGGGGTAATTAGGTTTGGTATGGGAAAGGAGAGCAAAGGTCTAAAGCCTCATCAAAACCCTTCACCACGCCAAAGGGACTTCCCCCCCTTTAGGAAATTTTTCAAAAAAAGGTGGAATTTTACATGGCAAATTTTTATTTTTAAACAAAAAAAAGCGTAAACCCAAAGGGGTATACAGCCTGCAGGTGGGAAAGGAAACAATGGGGAAATTTGGGGGCAGAAGGGGGGGGGGTTTATCAGAAAGGGTTCGAAAACAGCGGCAGGGGGGTAGTACAGGGGGGGTTTGAAAGGTAGCAAGGATTGAGTAGAAGGGTTTTAAAGGGATCAGAAAATTTTTGAAGGTAGCCCCTTGTCAAAAATTAAAGAGAGGTCCGGTGAAAGGTGGGTCCATCAGCGAGAAGGGAAGGGAAAAAAGAGGCGCGGGCGAAGACGACGACGAGGTAAATTCTGCGTGTCGTTGTAAAGTGGGCAGTCCAACAGAATGGTGATGAAATGGGCTTGGCAACTTCACGAGAGGGAAAGGGACCCCCTCTCATGAGAATCCATGAGTAAGACGGTAGGGGGCCAATGGAAGCGGGATGGGAGTATTTTCCCAACCCTGACTTGGTGATAAAAAGACGGCCAGAAACTAACTCGGTTTAAACTAAAGTTTTTTCCCGAGTTTTAGTAGACCAACGTTGTTCCAACGGGTGTAAAAGGGGGGAAGATATTGCAGAAAAATAGTCCGTAAATGGAAACTCTATAAAAAATGGTAGGTCTGTATGTGACCGGCAGCAGTGTCTGTGTTCATGCCCTGTAGTCAATGCCCAGGGACCCAACAAAAAACAATATCTTTATGTTTGGGAAAAAGATGCGGCGTAGCCAAAGTTGGATCGGAGGATAAGGGGTGAGAGTATCAAATTTTTGTATTGAAAAACATAAGGGAGTTGAGACAACCACAAATGATGAAAGGCATAGATGAATGGGATAAGTGCTGTAAAGGTGGATATAATTCGCGGTAAAAAAATTTGCCGAAGATAGAATGCCCCTTTTACGCGCTGTCCCGGAAAAACTCTGCGAATCCTAGCCCTCAGAAGATTAGAGCCCTCTGTGTACACGCAATGGCAGGAATGGAGTGAAAAGGGGCAAAAAAAAGAGAGGGAAAACGAAATTTTTGACAGTTGGGCTTTCGAGCAAGGGGGGACAAAGAACAGACTCGAAAGCTGGAATTCCAGGGGGGTAGGGAAAAGTGAGTGATTTTACATAGAAAAGGGGGTAGTTTAAGAGAAGACAAGAGGAATGAAGGGGAAGAGGGGAAGGGACGGAAGTAAACAGGGGCGGCGAAAAAATAAAGAATGTTATAATTTTCAGTGACATTCTATAAATGGGAAAGGGTTGGGAGAAACTGAGGGTAATAGTAGGCAGGGAATGGGCATCACAGCGACGGATAAGGATGGAAGTTGTTCTGATGGGTCTCACAGGGGAAAGCGGAAAGCCCAAGGAAAAACGAATCTTGGTGATGAAAGGGTTAAAGGCTAGAGAGGTAGCGGAGATGCCGCTGAATAGATTGGTCCATAAACAAATTTCGATAAAATAAGGGTGGAATGTAGGCGAAGGAGGGTTCGCGATGCTCCCCCCGAAAAAGAGCAGGGTTTTTTAAGAAGGGAGTCGGCTGTGACAAATTTCCTTCAGAGGGGATGTGAGGTTTCCGGATAAACCCACGATCAAAGGGAGGGCCCGAAATTGATGTATCACGTTCAGGGATACGGGGGCCAAAAGGTACAAAGGATGTAGGAAGGGTTGTGAAAATGTTTGGTGGGTTTTGTGCTGGAAAAATTTTAAACCCAGTGTGGTGGCCCATTGGAAACACGGTCGACTGATGTTGGAGAGAAAAATGTAAGGGGTGACAGGGCCTGCACAGGCAAAAAGCAAAGTCATCAACATGAGTGATGACAAATATTTATGGAAGATAGAGGCCAAAAAATTAATGCAAAGGGGGAAAAAGTGTTGTGTCAGAAACATCCCTGGGGGACACCTTCAGCTTGGATAAAGTCCCCGGGGAGGCACATTTTTAACCCAAACAGGAAAAGCTGTAGTTAAAAATTTCTTAAAGGAAAGGGTGGAGATTGCCCCGAAGGCCTAAGGAGTGGGTTGGGGTAAAAAAATTTTTAAACCCCAAAATTGTGTATATGCCTTCTCAAGGTCAAAAAATATGGCAAAAATGAGTGGTTATTCGCAAAGGCATTTCGAAAAAGTATCCAAACGTAGTAA
>NW_026489667.1:0-14917 GCF_026875155.1 Cherax quadricarinatus
TCTCCAGCAACTGAAAATTTTAACGAGAGGTGAGGAAACCCCCCCCCTCGATCACGTGATAGCTACGTGGACAACTGCAGCTCAGAAGCCGGCAGTATAACGAGCGACAAGCGATAATTACAGTAGTTTGACAATCAAGACTAACTGACCACATTTTATATACATCCTAACAACATAAGTCAAATAAGAATATAAAGCAATATATTTACGATTTAGCTATTATCGCAAATATAAGCAATATAAAATTAAATGAAAAGGTAATATACATTATATATATACATAATAATCATTGTAACCCATTCAGGGGTTGCAACACCAAGTGGTCCCCTCGACCTCACAATCTTATCCATATCTATCCGAGACCAGTATGGATTGGGTAGCACCCACAAGTACGGTGTTACTAATTAATTGTGGACTGTATAGATTATATTAGTTTAGCTGAATGAAGGGGAGGGGGGTAGGATACACCTGGATACATCCATCAAGGAAAACATTTATACATAATCCCACCACTTACCAGATGTTCTCTGGTGGTCACTTGATGTAGTTGGATCACTCATAACCTATCTAATTACAACATAACACCACTGGCCAGCATAGGTTTGTTATAACTAGAAGGGTTACTTAACTGTGGGTGATTGATACTCCTTATTTCTTCCATTTCACCATCTCATTTCGATGTCCTGCTAAAACCGACACGGTTTTCTCATTCCGGCAGGAACGAGGTATCCGTCGGTTTGTCCCGGTTAGAAGTCGTGATTCCATAAATCTCCATTATCCCCGGTACGAGAGTCACCGTCACTCGGGCAAGGCGCTCTATTTCACATCCCGCATTCTCTTAACTCAATGTTATTATCACTGATTACATTACCATTCACAAGACGATTTAACGTCTCATAACAATTAGACAAATTAGAGGTCACTCCATTAAGATCTGAGGCCGTTGAGCAAGGATTAACACACGGGTATGTCCCCTGGACACCCTGGCCGTGCACCTGCCCCCGGTCCTACTCTTATCACACTTTTTACCACTCTATTACCGTGGTCCCGTAAATCACGTTCCCTCACTCTCCCCCAGGAACAGTTACGACACTTCTTATTATGAAATGAGGCCTATATTAACCCTTAGGCCGCCGTGAATGTCAATTTCGTGGTTCCATGCTTTCTCAGCTTCTTCACCAAAATTCAAAACAATCCGCGCCTCTCCCCCCCGCACATCCGGGGCATGCGCAAAGGGAACTCTTGGTTCTACTCTATTTTCCCAAATACATTTTTGACCCATATAGACACTTTAAAAACACCTATTAGGCACTTTTATTTTTCGGAAAATTAAAAAATTTTCCACACTGCGGGCCCGGGCGGAGGTCGTTGCTAGACGACTTACATAATGTGGAGTACAATTTTCCCACTTCACTGGCCACCCATATTTATTGAACCCTCAAAAGGACAAATTTTAGTGTTCCATCCTCTCAGGGGCATAAGCCTATGTCCCTGGATTAATTTATTGGGCATACTGGAATTTTGAGACTTTAACAAAAAAAAATTTCTCTCTCAGTATCCCAAGTCAGCCCCAGCACATTCTGCATATAGGCACCAACACCATGGCCACCATATTTTATTGAACCTCAAATGGAAACTAATTAGTGTTCCATTCCTCAGGGGCTTTAAGCCTATGCTCCCTGGATTAATTTATTGGGCATACTGGAATTTTGGACTTTAACTATTAACAAGTCTCTCAGTATCCCAAGTCAGCCCCAGCACATTACTGAAATATAGGCACCAACTCCAGGCCATCTATATTTATTGAACCCTCAAATGGACTAATTAGTGTTCCATTCTCTCAGGGCATAAGCCATGCTCCCGGGATAATTTTTGGGCATATGGGATTATGAGACTTTAACAATAAAAAGTCTCTCTCATTATCCCAAGTCAGCCCCAGCACATTACTGCATATAGGCACCAACTCCATGGCCATCCATATTTATTTGAACCCTCAAATGGACTAATTAGTGTTCCATTCTCTCGGGGGCATAAGCCTATGCTCCCGGGATTAATTTTTTGGGCATACTGGAATTTTGAGACTTAAATAACAAGTCTTCAGTATTCCAAGTCAGCCCCAGCACATTTACTGCATATAGGCACCAACTCCATGGCCATCCATATTTATTGAACCCTCAAAATGGATAATTGGGTTCCTTTCTCTCAGGGGCATAAGCCTATGCTCCCTGTTTAAATTTTAATTGGGCATACTGGAATTTTGAGACTTTAACAATAACAAGTCTCTCAGTATCCCAAGTCAGCCCCAGCACATTACTGCATATTAGCCCAACTCCATGGCCACCCCATATTTATTGAACCCTCAAAATTGGACTAATTGGTGTTCCATTCTCTCAGGGGCATAAGCCTATGCTCCCTGGATTAATTTATTGGCATACTGGAATTTTGAGACTTTAACAATAACCAACTCTCAGTATCCCAAGTCAGCCCCAGCAAAATTACTGCATATAGGCACCAACTCCATGGCCTTCTTATTTATTGAACCCTCAAATGGACTAATTAGTGTTCCATTCTCTCAGGGGCATAACCCTATGCTCCCTGGATTAATTTATTGGGCATACTGGGATTATGAGATTTTAACAATAACATCCCCTCTCAGTATCCCAAGTCGCCCCAGCACATTACGCATTAAGGCACCAACTCCATGGCCATCCATATTTATTGAACCCTCAAATGGACTAATTAGTGTTCCATTCTCTCAGGGCATAAGCCTATGCTCCCTGGTTTAATTTATTGGGCATACTGGAATTTTTGAGATTTTAACAATAACAAGTCTCTCAGTATCCCAATTTCAGCCCCAGCACATTACTGCATATAGGCACCAACTCCTGGCCACCCATATTTATTGAACCCTCAAAATGGACAAATTTGGTGTTCCATTCTCTCAGGGGCATAAGCCTATGCTCCCTGGATTAATTTATTGGGCATACTGGAATTTTGAGACTTTAAAAATAACAAGTCTCTCAGTATCCCAAGTAAAGCCCCAGCCATTATGCATAATAGAAACCAACCCCATGGCCATCCATATTTATTGAACCTCAAAATGGACTAATTGGTGTTCCATTCTCTCAGGGGCATAAGCCTATGCCCCCTGGATTAATTTATTGGGCATACTGGAATTTTGAGACTTTAACAATAACAAGTCTCTCTTATCCCAAGTCAGCCCCAGCACATTACTGCATATAGGCACCAACTCCATGGCCATCTATATTTATTGATCCCTCAAAATGGACTAATTAGTGTTCCATTCTCTCGGGGGGATAAGCCTATGCTCCCGGGATTTAGTTATTGGGCATACTGGAATTTTGAGACTTTACCAATAACAAGTCCCCTCTCAGTATCCCAAGTCAGTCCCAGCACCCTACTGCATATAGGCACCAACTCCATGGCCATCCATATTTTTTGGGAACCCTCAAATGGACTAATTAGGTTCCATTCTCTCAGGGGCTAAGCCTATGCTCCCTGGATTAATTTATTGGGCATACTGAATTATGAGACTTTAACAATAACAAGTCTCTCTCAGTATCCCAAGTCAGTCCCAGCACCTTACTGCATTATTTCGTTAACCCCTTCACATATCCTCATTAGTTCCTCTTCAGTTGACGCACACCCGGAAATTGTCCACATAGATTATTTAACCCAATTACTTCCCCTCAGTGGACCACCTGTGCATTTAAAGGGGGTGCATTTATCTTTCGCCTGAAGTAAAAACAATTTATTATTTAACTGTTTATAATGATATCATTATAAGCATCAACAATTTTGGTGTCTTGCTCAGTTCGCAGAGCTGGGCCCTTTAACTGTCCATACGCCATCCTATAATTAGTAGGTAATTCTGGACGGTCAAGCTTCCACGGAAGTCGCACCCAGTAAGTCCAGATTCACATTTAACATCCTTCAGGTATTGTTCCTGAGTAAAGGAATCATTTGGACTTTCCTCATTTATATTAATCCCTATGCTGTCCAGCTCCACAAATTAGACTGGTTCAACATCATTCCGATAGAAGAATACTTGTACTGGGGTTTTACCTTTCATGAGTTAAGACACCGTGACCGTATTCACTACTTCCTCTAGTCATTATTACTTTGGGCGGTAGTTGCCATATAATTTCATGGCCCGTACCAGTGTTGAGGAGAGTGACGCCGTATGGTTTGGTTTTTTTGCCCCTTTTTCCTGAATTTTTACATCCAAACGCCGGCAAGGCTACCTCAGCTAGGGCCCTCATTTTTGCCCTTAGCTGCAACCTTTTTCATCAGTCACTGTAGTGTCAGGGTTATTAACATTATCATTATTGTCACCATTATTATAAGAATCACATACAACCCTGCACATAACTGTATGGTGCTTTCCCTTGTTGCATTGATAGCAAAATGTTCAATTTGGTATGACAATCCTTTACATTATGATTGCTAGACATCTGATAAATCTGTCAAGTTCTTTCATTCTTTCCACTTTAATATCCCATGAATTACAGGCATTACAATTTTTAGTGAAATGGGAGTACCCTGGCAGAAGAGACAGTCTCTCTTCCTTGCCTGACCTTTTATCAACTGGTTACACATACGAGGTACTTATTCCCCTTACCTTGAGTGAGGAACCACTATTACTGATTCCTGTCACTTGATTGTGCCTATTTAACTCTTAACTATGATTATTACCACTGGGATTATTTTTCCCTTTGAGACTTGACAGATACTTCAGAGTCATTTTTTGTTATATCCTTAGAACTGTTTGGCTGAACTGGTCTCCAATTGAACAAATTAATTCCTGCTGACCTAGTCTGATTTCCCCAGACCCACTATGGGGGTTTTGGCAAACCCACCCCTTTTCATTAATAGGTTGATCAACTGACTGGCTTACACCCTTTAATTTATTCAAAGCCCTTTCTTTTACAAGACAGTTTTTCTTCCAAATTTGTAATGTCGATTATTTAAAACATTCATTTCCATTCCATCTGCACAATTCTCTAGCAGATCTCTTTCACAGTCTTTAAACCACAATTTGTAACCAATCTCTAAAGCATCTAAATATAACTTTAATTCATTAGGGTCCACGGTTCTTTGATTCACTAAATCAAATGCCTTCGTCACATGGCTTTTAAAGCCTGTAATGATGCTTTCATTTACTCTAAATTCACGGACTTGTCAGCCACATTAACTCCATTAGATCCAGTCATGGGGTTAGAGGGAAATTTTTAATCACTGATTATACAACTTAAGTAGGCGCCTTATAAGAGTAATTCTTGCACTTTACTCTTTTATAAATCCTAGCCACCCATGTGCTAGCAATTAATTGGGCTTAAAATTTTCATCCATCACACGATCGATTAAACTTGTGCACCCTACCCCACTTCCTTCAATCAGTCACTTAATTATTAAGTAATTAATTCAATTAATTTTTTCAAATGATTGCATCCAGTTCTCGAAGGACCAACGGGCAGATATTTGGGAAAATTTCTAGGGGGCTTACCTGTATGTACCTCAACATTATATCATACCAGTAATCTCATTGGGAGACAATCATATTGTTTACCGTAGTCACCCCGTGTAGACATGTGGAGAAACTTAACCACCCTGGTCGCACCAAGTGGTCCCCTCGACCTCACCCAATCTTATCCATATCTATCCGAGACCAGTATGGATTGGGTAGCACCCACAAGTACGGTGCTACTAATAAAATTGTGGACTGTATAGATTATATTAGTTTAGCTGAATGAAGGGGAGGGGGGGTAGGATACAACCCGGATACATCCATCAAGGAAAAACATTATACAAAAATCCCCCCACTTAACCAGATGTTCTTGGTGGTCACTTGATGTAGTTTTGGGTCACTCATAACCTATCTAATTACAACATAACACCACTGGCCAGCATAGGTTTGTTATAACTAGAAGGTTTACTTAACTGTGGGTGATTGATACTCCTTATTTCTTCCATTCACCATCTCAGTTTCGATGTCCTGCTACACCGACACGGTTCTCATTCCGGCAGGACGGGTATCCGTCGGTTTGTCCGGTTAGAAGTCGGTGATTCCATAAATCTCCTTATCCCCGGGACGAGAGTCACACGTTCACTCGGAGCAAGGCGCTCTATTTCACATCCCGCATTCTCTTTAAATCAATGTTATTATCACTGATTACATTACCATTCACAAGACGATTTAACGTCTCATAACTTTATTTACAAATTTGAGGTCACTCCATTAAGATCTAGGCCGATGAGCAAGGATTAAAAACACGGGTATGTCCCCTGACCACCCTGGCCGTGCACCTGGCCCCGGTCTACTCTTATCCCACTTTTTACCACTCTATTACCGTGGTCCCGTAAATCACGTTCCCTCACTCTCCACCAGGAAAAAGTTACGACACTTCTTAAATTATAAAATGGGGCCTTATTAACCCTTTGGGCCCGGTGAATGTCAATTTCGGGGTTCCCATTTTTCCAGCTTTTTCCAACCACTTTCAAACAATCCGCGCCTCCCCCCCCGGACACCCCGGCATGCGCAAAGGGAACTCGGGGTTCACTCTTATTTTCAAATACATTTTTGACCCATATGGGACACTTTTAAAAAACCTTTTAGGCATATTTTTGGGAAAATTTAAAAAAATTTTCCCACGGGAATAAAAAAGGGTTTTTTAATTTAAATTTTAGAAAGTAATAATGATTACAAAAAAGTGAAAAGAAATGTTTATTTCATTAATTTTGACTGGTAGTTAACTTGGGTTTTATATGGCAGTAAAGGAATTAAATAATTTTGATAGAAAATGTGGTTTTAAAAACGGGTAAAGGAAAATTAGACAAGAAAATGGTTATTAAATGAAAAAAATTTTAAGATTTAAATTAAAATTTTAGTAAAAGGGAAAAATTTTTAAATTTTAGTAATAATATCAATTGATAGTATTTAAAAAAAATATGAGGTAGTTTTGGACAGAGAAAGTAAAATTCACTAATGTTTAAGGGGGAACAATATAAAAAACCCCAAAATCACATAAGGTAAATTAAATGCTTACTAGAAAAATCAAAAAAAAGAGGTAGTTGATTTTTTAATTACTAAGAGTTGACAATGAAATTTGAAAAATTTAAGGGTAAAACAAAAACTAACTACAACGTAGGCTTTTAATTTGGGACATTGTTATTTTATTTCTGAAAGATTATATCCCGGGAAAAATCGTAAATAGTTTCTTTCTGGGTTTGTGTTTGGTTTTACAGTTGACCTAATTGTTTCCAAAACAAAAAATTTTCCCCAAACCCCGGGTAAAGGGCTTGGTGTTTGTGTCGTTTTTTCCCCCCGCTTAATTTTTCTGACTCTATACAGGGGGTTTTCTGCTTTTTTTTTGGTTTTAAGACACTCGTTTAGGTATCCCTTTTTCTTATTTTTTAAAAATGAAAATAATTAAGTCTTTTTCCTGTCTTTTGAGTGGAATCAAAGGGCATAACATTTTTTCTCCCATGGGATCCTGAAAACCTGGCTTTTTTTATTTCTGACTCTGGTACAAAAAACACTTGTTTGGCCCTTTATGATGCAGAGTAATTTCTTTACTTTTTTGGTTTGGTTAAACAAAAAAATAAAAAAGTGGACTTTTTAACTTTTTCTGCTTTCCGATGTTTACCCTTGTTCATTTTATCTTCTTGGAGAGAAAGAAGTCACGAACGGGTTTTATCTAAGTTTTTCCCTTTCCGTTTTTTTACTGCTTCTTCAACCTTTGTTTTTAAAGATATTTTTTTGGGGTATGGCTATCTATACTGGATGGTTTTGGGCCACGGGTTAGTAAATTCCTGGTGTTGATAACTTTTTTTTCAAAGGGGATTTTTTTTCTCGAGTTGTGTCTTTCCGGGGTTTTCTTGTTTTGTTAGCGTTCTCGAAGTTAAATTTTTTTCAATAGCTAAGTTGGAGTTGCATGTCTTTAGGGTATTTGGTCTTTGGGCCCAAAACCTGAGGACTACTTGGGGGTTAAATTTCCGGGGGGAAGAGAGGGGGGGGAGGGGCGGGTGGCAGCCATGTTTTTTTTGTTATTGTTGTTTTTCCCCTTTGGGTTTTGGGTGGTGAGTGGGGGGGTTTTGCTGACCCCGGCGTCCCCCTTTGGGTACATTTGTTGAAATTTGGGTTTTTTTTCGGTGTTTCTTGCGGGTTTGGGTGCTTTTTTTCCTTTTTAATTGCCCCTCATAATACTTCAGGAATTTTTGGGTATTTTAAGAAGAAGTTGTAGTATACAAAGCTTGGGGTTAACTTTGTTGGGGGCTGGCGCGGGGTTTTGCTTTCGGTTTGTGTGCATCTTCCTTTGTCTCTTTATTTTCGTTTTGTAGGTTTCACTTTTGGTAATCTTGGTCTTCCCTGGGGTTTACTTTGGGTTTTATTTGCAGTTTTTGTAAAACCCTAGGCCCACCCTAGGAGCGGGGGTTTAGCTCTGGTAGTTGGAAAAAATTTACGGATTTTGGAAGTCGCTCCCTGCCGCTGCCCCCGGGCTGCGGGAACCCAAAAAAAAATATTGGTTTTATTTTTTCCCTCTGTGGATAATGGGAAAAACCTGCCAAAAAGCGAAACCTCGTCCTCTACCATGGATTTAAAAGCAAAAATCTAAAGAAATGCCCCTAGGTACACAGAAAGGGAGGGTTTCATTTCTCTTGCTATTTAAAATTCTGATTAATGTTTTTCCTAAATGCTCAACCTGCCTCCCCTAAACATATAGTATAAGGGTATGCTGATGACATCATGATCCACACAACAGGGCATAAAAAAGATGGGGCACCATTCTTTTTGAAGTTCAAGGGGAAATTTTTTTAAACGGCTAGGCCCCCCATGATATCTACCTTTTAAAACCCAAAAAAAAATTTTAAAAAGCAAACGACATCCCCCCACCCATCTAAATTTTCAGGGTTTAAAAAATTAGCCCACTTAAACCCTTTCAGATACTTTTTTTTTTGTGGGGGAGGGTACCCTTTGTGGGTGAATGGTTTGAAAAAACCCACAAGTTGAAGATTGAACACTTATGCAGCATATGGGAATTTTTATTAAGGAAAGGAAAAGTTTTCCCCCAAAAGTTGGGTTCTTTAGTCCCCAAAAAAAAGAGGGAAGGGGTTTAAAGGGGAGGAGTAGAGGTAAACAGTCCCCCACTTGGAAATCGATGTTTTTCATCCCTCAATCTTGTTTGATTTTACAGCTAGGGCCGTGGTTTTACCCTTTAACAAAAACCCCCTATACCCAACTAATAAGGAATGCAAAGATAGGTAAATGCTCTCAAAAACTTTTGCTGGGTACAAACCCCCAAATATGGTGGGTAATTTGAGAATCGTGAGAATGAGTACTTTGCCAAGTTTGGGGCCCCTTTAAAAAAAAATTAAAGCCCGCTCCCATTTGATATTGAAAAGAAATTCTCCACCCTTGGAATTTAAAGCAGAATGAAGCTCAAATTTAAATTTTTGGTTTCCCAAAACTGCAAAAGTTCTTTAATTTTGAGGAAGGAGCTTTGGGATTTTTAGTATCAGTGAAAAACTGTTAGATTTAAAAACCCGTACTCGGTATTTTGAATGTTAAGAAAATGAACCCAAAACCCCGGGCACAAGGAAACTTCCAAGTGTTCCCCGAGGTAAATACCACCGATCTAAATGGATTTTTGAAAATGTGCAATTGTTTTAAAAGTTTTATGACCTGCATGAATTGTATCACTGTAGACAACATAAGCGTTTCACCCCTCCATAGAAGATGTGTTCATTTAATACACTACCTACAAGTCACTCCCAAGAAGCTCACTGTTACTAATCCTTTCCTTAATTAAATCACTTTTTAAAGCAGCTGCTCAAGAAGAAATTTCTCGCCTACCCGGGTAGTAATAAGTTATCACAAGTTATATACACTGATGGATCTAGACAGGAGTCTCAGGCAGGTCTGCATCTGCTCTTTTTTGCCACCTCCCTATTAAGAACGATAATAAATTTGTTGAACTAGGCATAAGAATTAACAACTGGGCGTCTACATTGCAAACTGAATTGTTTGCAATCAAATGGAGCTAAAGCTAACTTATTGCCACTGAGTTTGACTCTTTCATCATTATTGATTCTGTTTATCACTAAAGGGCCCTCTTGACCATGTAATGACTCCAATAACATGCTCATTGGAGAAGCCAGGCATAGATACTCAAAAAATACGGGACAAAAGAATTAATGTAAAATTTGCTATGGATCCCATCACACATTGGATTACTCCTTCATGATAAAGTTATATGTTAGCCAAGAAGAGTACCCAGAAGGAGAATGTTGAATATAACTGGTATATCTGTGTCTAGCATTAGGATTAATATTAGAAGAGAAGTAAATAATGAAAATAAATTGTTATAGGAATGCAGTTAGAAGCATGAGTAGATCTAAAACCTACTATGATAACATGAACGTAGAAAAGTATGTTTAGGGAGCAACTTGCAATGTGAACAGACTGACTAAATGTTGGAGTGCCAGGCTTAGGCTTGGTTACAAGTACTTCTGGCAGTTTTGGGAGACACACAGATGATGATCAAACTAAATGCAAATTAAAGTGAAAAGGCACATAGCTTAATTGTCCACTTATCGAGGAATACAGAGATAGACAGTATAATAACCTATTTTGACTGTCAAGATATCTTATTTACTAAAAATAAAATACCAGATATGCTAAGCAAATTTCCTAATTTGCTTGTAAGGGGTAAGTGAACTTTTAGATATGTAGATATAAATCCAAATGTCCACCTGTTAGCCCTTTTTGTGCCTATTTTCCTAGGCCTTTTGTGTGTCCAAAAGCTTTTGCGCTACCGACCACAGGATGGATATGGGGTGCACAATGAACTACCACTTCGGTGGTAAAATCTGTCTAAATCTAGGTTCACGATAAATCTTCATATTTATTTTATGCTGTCTGTAATATGCTATAAAGTTTTTTTTTTTTTTTGTTTAAAAACAGAGTATGATGAAGATGGGGAGTAATCTACAGGAAGCTGTATAAATGCCACAGAATAGAGTATATACACAGAGAGGGTTTTCTCTTTGGCCGGGAATTTTCGAACCAGGAAAAGGGTTCGATTCCCGGCAAAAGCGTGTTGAAGCGAGAGTTTTTGCACCAGGCCACCAAAACAAAAGGGTTCTGTCTCTCACTGGCATGTACACAAAAAGTTTAATCTTATTTTAGAAATTAAGTATTATTGACCAGTAGTGAAGGGGTGACATGCATCCACAATACGTAATCCTCGTGTAGTCGACAGGCTCCAATCCCCCAGGCTCTGGTGGCCTGTGGCTAACGCTCTCGCTTCAACACGGCAAGGGTATGGGTTCGATTCCCAGCCAGAGTAGAAATATTGGGCGTGTTTCTTTACACTTGTTGTCTATGTCCCCATCAGTAAAATGGGTAACTGGGTGTTAGTCGACTAGTGTGGGTCGAAATCCGGGGACACTGACCTAATTTGCCCGAAATGCTGAGCATAACAAAGGCTTTCTATATAAAAGTATACCACTGATGTCAGCTAGTCCTTGTACATGTACTTGTAGTAAATAAAGATATTATTATTATTATAAAATAGCCAGACAGAGCTAGACATAGGGTCGTGCATGGTATTCTGGTAAGAACCGTGCTTGTCACTATGCGAACTTTTAACCCGGCATGTTTTTCTTTACTAGTCTTAACTATTAATTCCCTGGCAAGCACGAATCACATCACACAATATCTTAAAGCTATCTGGTCCTTTTTACTTTTTTGATAGTGACAGAAAAAACTCATTAAAAATCTGGGCCACTGCGGGGATAATTACCGTCAGCGTGTTCTTTCTAGGATGAGACCGATAAGAACCAACCAACTCTATGTACCTATTTACTGCAATGAGTTCAGGGGCAGCAAGTGTATGGGAACTTTCATTGGCCTCTCCACTCCCGTAGCTCGATTGCTAGGGCATTCACCTCACACACTGAGGTCTGTAATTCAAATCTCTGGTACAGGTAGAAACATTGGGGACGTGTTTCCTTAAGACACCTGCTGTCCCTGTTCATCTGTCTTTAAAATAGGTACCTCATCATTCGTCTCTCGACCTCTGGCGAGAGAGGACGCTACCTGAGGTCTCTCTGCACGCCACCTGGTGTGAACTGCTACACTTATGCACCAAGATGGCGGATGTATGAGGCGGCGAGTAAACACTGTTTGGTCTGAGGGACATTAATTAAGCAGTGCGACAATGAATGTTCTGTGAAAATTTGTCGGGACTGCCTCCATGTGAGTCGCCTACCCTGGCAAGCTCCATTGACACCCGAGCCCTGATTCGGTACCTCAGCCTCACAGTTGGCTTATAGGACAGATTTCATAAATAACTGATGTTGCAAGAAATCTCGCCTGCATGCACGTTTAAAGGACTAACTTACTTGGTGAGTACAATCTATTCTGGTCTTCAACCTCCCTAAGCTTTAATTTCCCCCGGGGCTTGCCCTCAGAACCACGTGCAACTGGGAGCCTTAATTCCTGCAATATTCAATCGTTATTAGTGACCTGCCTGCACCTCAGAAATTCCTATTTCCAAGGGGGTGAAACCCCTAAATACTATGCAGAAAGTGACACCAGCTTCTAGGGTGACAAGAGATGCCGGTACACATACACAAATCGGTGCCATTTACCGGGTACCTCACACAAACATCCCAAATTTCAGTGAGAAATTAAAGTCACTAATAACAAACAGACAAATGAATAAGCACCACCTTTTCTTAGCTGAAGACTTCAACATCAACCTTGGCTTACTAGATGATCAGCCTGTAACTGATTCATCAACAATATGACAACACACTTCTCATACCAACAATACTAAACCAACTAGGCTGACTGAGACAAGTGCAACCATAATAGACCACATATGGATCAAAATACTAGCCCCCTTAAATCAGGGATAATCACAGATAGCAACTACAGACCACTACCCTACCTTCCTCCTGACAAACAATAGTAAACCACCACTTGAATACAACAAAGTCTCAGACTCCATGACGAGGCCTCAGTAAGGAAGTTCACAGCTGACCTAGAGACTGTTTTACTGGCCTACAGAATTCTCCAAAGCCAATGTAATTGATGACTGGACAGACATTTTTCTTAACAAATTACTTAGACTATACAACAAACATTGTCCTATAAAAACGAAACAGATCACAAACAAAAAGGGTTGGTTGCCCCTGGCTAACCAGCACCATTCTGAAATCCATTGACAAGAAAACCAATATGAAAACAATATAGACAGGGCTTAATACACAAGGATATTCTTAAACACTATTCATCAGCTCTCAAACCCAAAATAATAAAGAAAGCCAAACAACTATACTACTCCAGTAGATTCACAGACACTAGAGGAGATATAAAAAAGAACTGGAAAACACTCTCTCAGATTCTAGGGACCCACAAACTGAAAAAAAACAAAAATATTGTCCTAACTAAACCTAATGAAACACCACTACATCCCCCTGACACAGCTAACAAGATAAACGACTTCTTCTCAACCATAGGATCTAATCTCGCCAATAAAATCCCACATACCAATGCCCATGCCGGGGACTAAACCCAGATGGGAAAATTTCCCAAATTCCTTCTATCTTGCACCAACTGAGCCCACGGGAAATCACCGAGATTATAAAGTCACTTAAAAAAAACTCAGAGAATCTGTCTCATGTCCTACCAATTTCGTACAAGCGAGCGGCCCAAGTCCTTTCGCATGCTTTTCATTACTTTTTAACAAGTCAATGAGACTAGCACCTTTCCCCAAACTACTCAAGAGGCAAGGGTTACACCAATACTTAAAGGTGGTGACCCCCACAGACTTAAACAACTATAGGCCAATATCTAACTTACCATTGCTATCCAAAATTTTTTGAGAAACTCGTGCACAGGAGACTGTATTCATTTATAACGGCACAAAACATACACAACCCCTGCCAATTGGATTCAGGAAAAATAAAAGCACTAATGATGCAATCATAAAAAAAGCTAGATCTGCTTTACCAGCATTGGAAAATAAGGAAAATCCACTAGGAATTTTTATTGACCTAAGAAAAGCTTTTGACACAGTAGACCACGACATCCTACTCCACAAACTTGATCACTACGGTATAAGAGGGCCATGTGCTTGCTTATTTCAAATCTTACCTTACTAATAGGGGACAGTATGTCACCATTAAAGACAGCATCAGCAACACGGCCACTTGATACTGGAGTTCCCCAGGAAAGTGTCCTTGGTCCCCTGCTCTTCCTCATATACATCAATTTACTTCCAAACATATCCCAACACCTGAAAAACCCCTTTCTCTTTGCTGACGACACGACTTATGTCATCTCTCACCCTAATCTTGCCACCCTCAACACCCCGAAATCCTACTCCACAAACTTGACCACTACGGTATAAGAGGCCATGCGCTTGCTTATTTCAAATCTTACATTACTAATAGGTATCAGTACGTCAACCATTAAAGACACAGCATCAGCAACACGGCCACTTTATACTGGAGTTCCGCAGGGAAGTGTCCTTGGGTCCCCTGCTCTTCCTCATATACATCAATGACCTTCCAAACGTAACCCAACACCTGAAACCCATTCTCTTTGCTGATGACATGACTTATGTCATCTCCACCCTAAACTTGCCACCCTCAACACCATTGTGAATGAGGAGCTGATTAAAAAATCGACTTGGATGACAGCCAATAAACTTAGCTTAACACGACAAAACTTACAAATTTTTTTTTTTGGTAGAGGCAGGAGATGCACAAATTAACATTTAAAATTGACAAAACTCTAATTACCAGAAAAAAGGGGAAAAATTCCCAGGCTTATAAATTGACAACAACCCCGAATTTCAGCACCCATATCCAGCATATACCAAAA